>SRPT01000220.1:0-40046 GCA_018360205.1 Claviceps digitariae
AAAGTATTAGAAGCACACACAAAACTCAGACATAACACCCTTTACTTTTAAATGGATGGGAAAAAAAAACACAAACAGCTAAAACATATCTAGTGAACCCCAAAACTACATGTTCGCAGAGATGCGCCTCCTCCTCAACATCCCCCCCCAAACCGACATCCTCGGCCACATCGACACCCTCCCCCCCGCGGAGCAACTCTCGGCCCACGAATCCATCCGCCAAGTCGAGCGCCGAGCCATGGCCGCACAGGTGCCGCAGCCCGGACTGGACACCCTGATGCGGTATCTGGACGAGCGGGGGGTGCGCAAGGCCATCTGCACGCGCAACTTCGAGGTCCCGGTCCGGCACCTGCTGGATCGGTTTCTGGGCCAGACGGCGGCGTTTGAGCCTGTGCTGACGAGGGATTTTCGGCCGATGAAGCCGCATCCAGCGGGGATACTGCACATCGCGAGGCGGTGGGGTCTGGGGGAGGATGCGGGCGGGGTGATTATGGTGGGGGACTCGATGGATGATATGGAGGCGGGGAGGAGGGCGGGTGCGGCGACGGTGTTGTTGGTGAATGAGGTGAATAGGGGGTTGGCGGAGCATGAGTGTACGGACTTGGTGATTGAGAGGTTGGATGAGCTGGTGGGGATTTTGGAGAAGGGGTTTGAGGGGAGAGATGTGGGAGGGAGAGGGGAGGCGGAATCAGCGGATGGCTTGGTCGAGGGGATGAGGATGGAGGAGTCGACAGGTGAAGCGAAGAGTTAGTGGTGAGTGAGCTTATATATAAAGGTTTAGAGGATACGGGACTGCTTAAGCTCAATTGTTATGTTGACCTCTCTGCTGGACACACAAAAACAAAGTGCATAATAGATAGATACGCTTGGATAGATTGACAGCTTTCTGTTTTGTTCCCTCGGCATTTTGATCCTGACATTTGCTGTACTACATTGTCCCATAATTGTCCACTACCCTTCGTGTGATGAATTACATTATTCCCATCCTGTCACATTCAACCATGACTTGTTTTTGGTAAAGCCAGGGCCATTGGACCGTCCCATAGGCAGACCGTGGCTGCGAAAGGCCAGAGGAGCCCAATAAGAAGGGAGAGAAAGAAGAAGACAGAACTCGGCTTTTGATTCCACCTCGTCCGCGCCGCTGCTCACAAAGGAAGCGTGTTGAAAATCATTGTCTTGCCAAGATGGATGTTTTATTTTTCATGGAAATCAAATGCGCCGGGTGATGATGATGCTACGCTGACCCTCAGAGTTTTTTTTTTTTTTTTTTGCAGCGTTCAAAGTGTTTGGGGTGTGAAGAAGCAAAATCCTTGACGAATATCTCCGATGCCGTTTGCGTAATTATCCTATTCTGATGCATATCTTTTGGATTCTCTTTCTTATGTGCCCTTGTGATATATATATTGTTCCTTTGTTTCTTTTGCTAGACTGCATCAAGTTCTATAAACCATAGCCTGGACTGGGTTTGGGTGGCAGGCCAAACGTAGCTTGTCGCCGATTCTCTCGGCGGAATTCATCGGGGTTCTGTCGTCGTCCCGGTTGCATTGAGTTTCCTTGAGGGTTGGGACGAACCGGAAGGCTAAAGGTTGTTCCGCTGGCACTCACGGATCCAGATGCTTCGCCGTAATGGGAGGCTTGAGGTACCGAGTTCGTGGTTGCCCCGCGCGAGCCCATGCCTGGATGACGGGCTGTCGCCGGCACACGACCGGCAGCAGTTCCGTTGCGACCAGGTGATCGGGTGCGAAGGTCCCTAGGCGAGACGATTCCAGCGCCAGCAATGGGGATGTCGCCACACGTCGGTGATTGGATTGACCGGCTCTCGGATAGCCTGCCGTAGGTTGGCGAGTCACTTGATCGGAGCACATCTTGTGCAGCAGGCGACAGCTGCGTGGCGAGATGTGATTTTCGGTTGTCTCGCTCCATTAAGCCGACCGCCCACTCTCTCAGATCGACTGGGGTTCGTTTGGCAGCTTGCACAAACGGGTCACGGTCCTTGTCGAAGGGTCAGACAAAAATTTCTTTTCCTCGGAACAGTGTGGAAATAAACAAAGGGAAAGGAGGTGAACGGGTACTTACAAAGAGTTCCTGAGGCGTGGGTCTTTGATCGGGTTGTTTGTAGAGGCACTTTTGGATCATATCTTCAAGAATGCTAGGGAAAGCATCGCTCTTGGGTAATCGAGGCGCGGGCTCGTGCACAATTTGCTGCAAGAGATCAAGAATGCCCACAGGGCCGCAGTCCTCTTCGGCCGAATGGTCACCACTGAACGGAAACTTGCCTATAGCAAGCTCCATCACGGTGAGGCCGAAACTCCATACATCTGATTTGACAGTATATCTTTCGCCCTGAATACGTTCTGGTGCCATGTAGGTCGAAGTGCCGACAAAAGTATCGGCGATTGAATTGATCAGTTCGCCCGATACGCCGAAATCACACAGCTTGATGGATCCGCGAGAGTTGACAAGTATATTGGACGGCTTGATGTCTCTGTGCATGATGTGATGTTTGGAGTAGAGATACGTCAATCCTCCTAGAGTAGCTTCGGCAATCTTGCCGAGTACATCGACCCGCACCGGACCAAATACCCGTGATACTCGATCAAGAGCCCTGTCGAACATGGTCAGATTTGGGCCAACACGTCTTGATGCAACATAGATAGATATGATATGACGGGCAAGTGCGGCACTTCTTACCCCACATCCATATATTCCATACACATAATCACGTCGTTATTGCTGTTGAGGAAGGCGCCGTAAAAGTTGACGATATACTCGGAATGGCATCCGTGCATGATCTGCAGCTCGCGTACGATACGTTTTCGCATTTCTTTCTTCGCCTCGACATGGATAATCTTTGTAGGTAGTAGTTTGCGTTAGCCTTTACCTGTATTGGAATGGGGAAAAAGATAGTCAGGGTTGCAAGGAAGAGGGGTCGTCAGAATTAACAAGAGAAAGCTTGCTTACCTTGCGAGCCATGATGGTGCCTGTGCTAAGATGTTTCACTTTGCTGACAGTACCTCCATTACCAGAGCCCAGCTCTTTGAGAATCTCGAGATCCTCAGGTCTAAGATCAAGCTTGTATTCGATACCAATCTCCAACTGCTCATCTTTGTTGTCGTCCTTGCCGCCATCAGCGCCCCAGCTCTCCGCAGTTGGTGGGGGTCGGGGGGCGGACGGTGTCAAGGCCAGCCCCTTGACATTTTTGCGCTTCATCGAGCGTGGTGCAAAAGGGTCGGACATGGTGTCGACTTGATTACGCCAGGAGGAGGAGGAGGAGGAGGAGGAGTGGGAGGAGCAGGAAACGCCGCGTCTCCAGACGTGTTGGTGTTGTTTCTTTTTCTTTGTCTTTTCTTTTTTTCTTTATTTACCCCCCTCTTTGTCTTGCTTGTCGCTGCGAAATGGGCAGAAATGGTGTCGAGTTTCGCCGAGACAGACAGGCTTTGGGAAGGCCAGGCAAGCTGCCCGCAACCTGGCAAACCTCCCTCCTATGCTCCCTTTATGAAGCGAGCTGACGTGAATAGCAGATAGAGGCCTTGATTAAGAGCCGCGACTGTCGCATAAACAGCGTCGATGTCGAGGATTCGGCTGGCGAGGTATGGGATTGAGGACAGGCAGGAGAGACGAAGTACGGTGTAAGGAGGGCGGATGGCCCGACGCAACCTGGTTCGAACGGGCTTGTCGATGCGGAGAGTTTGATCTACAGTAATGAGTATGTGCTTGACGATAGGGGATAAGGTGGGACTGTCTGCCACTTGGTCGGCGGTGGGGTTGACGGGTCTGGTATAATAGCTTGACTGGACCAGATGGACTCCACACGCAGTCTGATCACTTCTGGTCTCTCTGGGTCGGTACTACCTAAAGTACTTCTTGGTCGGCTCTGGTTTGTGGTGCGTTCACGAGGACTTGGGATCTAACACATCGATTCTCAGCGTGTGCAAAGAGAACCAGGCGAACATCAAATGAACAAGTCTTGAACCCAAGATGGGGGGATCGGAAAGCGGCCGTCGCTATCAGAGGGGGAGGTCGACATGGGCGCTCGGAGCCCCTGTGTCCAATGTTGCGTGCGTCTGGTCGCTGCATTAGTACTTCACGAAGTACATACAGTGGGATGAACATAGTTTATGTACATATGCACCAGACATGCCCAAGCTAGCTCGTTGAAGGAAAGGGGCAGGTCGAGTGGCATTGGAGACGCAGGCTGGAGCCAAACGTTGGGGTCGTTGATGTCTGTTTTTTTTTTTTTTTTTTTTTTTTTTTTTTATTTAGAAAGCCAGTCATTTCCAACGTTGCACCGTCTATCATGTACCCTCGGTATCTATTACCTATTGGGAGGTACAACATTACTCAAGTATGTTCATGTGTGCACAGCCACTTCAGTGCCCATCACTCGGGGCCCAAGGCCTCTTGCATGCATACCCGAGCGATGGCAGAAATTACCATCAACCAACGCTTGGCATGAGAGCCCATTGAACGGGCAGGCGAGCGAGGTGGAACGATCAAAGGCTTGGGTGTGGCACAACCTGGAGTGCACACTGCAGACGATGCAGACCAATGCTGCGGCAATGTAGCCCGGGCGCGGCCACTTTCATGTCTATCTGGTTCTGCTTCACAAATAAATAATTGTTGGGGGCCAAATTCATTTCGCGCTCTGCATCCTGCATCCTGCATCTGCTGCATCCTCGTGCATGTGCTCAACGCACGCTCAACTGGCCAGGCTTGCACTTGGGCTGTCCGGGTCAGCAGATGGCTGCGCAAGCCAATTGGCCGTGTGCCTGAGCGCAGCAGCTGCGTGCCTGCCTGCCAGAAGCTGCACTGATGGGCTTGGCGAGGACTTGGCTGGTGAAATGAGATCAAATCAAATAATAAAGCAAAAAATAAATGGGTGCCAGCACAGGACTTCAGACGGACCGGAGAGGCAATTGCTACCAGTGCTGCTCGAGAATTACATTTGCACGCGTCCGAGATGCTTCGTCTCTGCAACCCCGTCAATTCGATTGCTTCACTCCCCCCTTTTCCAATCGCCCCCTTTCACCTCCTCCTCTGGCTTCGCCCATGCCCAATCGCCATGTTTCTCCGAATCCAGCCTGACGGGACCCCCCAATCGACGAATAGCAGGTGATTTGACATTGGACTGGTTTTTTGACGCATCCTATCAACTTTTCCTACCAAGTTTGTTTTACCCATCTATCTTCCGTGACAGTAGCGCAATTTGCATCGCGGCATCGGAAAGGACTGCTGGGCAAGATTCTTGAAGGGCATCGATAGAATTTACAGTGGCCCAACGCCCACTTTTTATACTAAAGCCCGCATGCACTAGATTAGATTAGAATAGGTTTTTAGAATGCTAAGTAATGGACGGGTTTAATGTCAAGTGCCTGGTCAATCTGGTCTGCTCATGAAGTCGTCACGACTGTGTATATTGTCACTCACGACTTTTGTATGGTTTCTGGTGTAAATGGCTAGGACTCTCCTCTCCCTCTTTATGCTTGTACCAGATGCAAGACACACGCAACAATGCATGCTTTGTGACGGCAGGACACGTGATTTTATCCCACGGTATTTTTACTGCTACCAGTTTGTTGAGGTAAAGGATGGGCATCCCGTTAGAACTTTGGCCAATCTTGAAACGTCAGCAACTCCCATGACTTGTTCAACGCAAGAGCATCGTCGAAGAAGCTCCTCCTTGCAGGCGCAGTTTCCATCATGCCATCAACGATAGAACCGCCGAATCTCGCTGGACCATTGACGTCCGAGAAAGCAAAAGCACAAGACTTCAGCGTGCACCATCGCCGCAATCACATTGCCTTGATGGAGGAGCTATACATCAGCCTATGGAAGCAACGCAATACCATTGTTTCCATCATTCGAACACAGCTCAGGCTTGAAAATGAGGCAAACTGCGTTGTCGCCTTTCCGCAAGACTGGATCAGAGGGAAATTCAACGTCTGTATTCCCGTCGAGGTGGATTCACGCCAATTCAGAGGCAAGTTCATCATGCGGTGTCCTTTGCCTTTTGCAGTGGCCGAAACCATTTATCCTGGATCTATCGAGGAGAAGCTACGCGGAGAAATTGGCGCATACGTGTGGATGCAACAGCACTGTCCAGATATTCGGATTCCCCATCTCTGTGGGTTTAGTATATCCGGTCGTCATGTATGTTTGTAAAGCCAAGTCCTCCTGAAATCATAACTAACCTACCTACTTACTTTACTTCACCACAGTTTGTCCATGAACCTCAGCTACCGTGGTACTCCCGAATCCCACGCGTCATGACAAGGTGGCTTGTATCGCTCCTGCCTTATCCACGCCTCTTTCATCATCCCACTCGCTCACGATACACGCCAAAACAGATATCTGCCCGATTACCAACCCAATACATGCTCCTAGAGTACATCGGGCCGGAAGTTGGTGAGATTCTCTCAAATACCTGGGACGTGCACCGAAATGATCCATCTCGCCGCAAGAGGCTATTTCATGGCCTGGCGCGCATCATCGTGTCGCTGTCTCGGGTCCCGCAGTCTCGCATTGGATCATTCGAGTTCCGCGATGACTGTACCGTAACTCTGACAAACCGTCCTGTTTTTGCCGCGACCGTGTTAATGGAGAATGGTGGCGCCAGAAGATCAATCGCAGCTCGGGAAACGTATAGCTCGACAGAGCCCTTTGTTGCCGATATGATGACGCTCCACGATAATAATTTCTATGACAACCCAACCGCAGTCGCTGATGAGGATGAGTGTCGCAGCCAAATGGCGGTTAGAGCCTTGCTTCGAACCATCTCGCATCACTATATCAGCAAGGAATCCAGGAATGGACCGTTCCTGCCGCAGCTCACTGATATGCATCAAAGTAATATTTTTGTAGCTGAGGACTGGGAGGTTACTTGTCTTGTCGACTTGGAATGGCTCTGTGCCCTGCCTCCCGAAGCCCTTTCTGCACCATTGTGGCTCACAGGCCAAGACCTTACCGACCTTGTAGACGATGATGAGTGTCAAAACTTGACCGAGTACAACAGTATCCGGCAGGAATTCATGCAGGCTCTGATACAGGAAGAATCCAAGACTAAGCTTGCCTGGCCGTTGACCAGCATTATGGAAGTGATGTGGCAGTCTAGTGGTACGTGGTTCTGGTATGCCCTCAAGTCTGTCAATGGTGCCTACTTTCTACTCGACGACCATCTGTGCCCTCGATTCTCGTCATCTTATCTATCCGATAGCATTGTGGATGTATTTTCACAATTCTGGAGAGAGGGCGCCAGCAAAACCATTGCCAAGAAGATTGCCGACTTCAACAAGTATGAAGAGGACCTTGGTCGCCTTTCTTGAGCGCTCAGCGTAGTTTTTGGAAACCTTCTCTTTCTCCTTGCCTTGTATTATACTCGTCTAGTGTCCGGTCGCTGCGCCTCTCTGTTCTTCTTCGTTGGTGAACCAGCAGATAGAACAATCACCTGGCCGCGACAGTTGCCGACCGCTCCAAATGTTGCCTTATATACCTTCCCAAGGCGGTTGCCCAAGATGATGTGGAGGGATTGAAGCGAGTGTTGTGTGTGTTGAACCAGTCCGTGACAGCGTTTCCCGCACACTTTTACCGAGACAGACAGTTTCACTGCCTATCAAGCTGCTTGTGATCTGGTAGATGCCGCAGTTGGCCATACATGATCCGTCTTTTTTTTTTTCAATATGCATCAGCAGGCGCTCGAGACTGTCCAACTCCTCCTCCTTTTCCCAAATCCGTAGGCGGAACTGAATTTTTAAGTATCAGATACCAGCGAAAGAAGTCTTTCTTGCCCAATCATCAAGACATGCCCACGCAGCAAGAAGCAACCGTAGCATACGGGTTACCGAAGCTGTTGAACCGAGAAAAACTGGTCATGACCCCATACTAATTTGACACCTTTTCCAATCCTACTCCTACTCCTACTACTACTACTACTACTACAAAAAAAAAAAAGCAACGTAAATTCTCGCAAGTGAAGATGATATAAGTCCTTCCAGGAATCAAAATAGGGTTGCTTACTCGAAATGATGAACCATCAAAGCTTGACCAGCAGGAACATGGATATTCAAGCACAACGCATCTGTGGTTGAGGTTTGGGAGCCGCCACTTAGAGAGCTCTCCTACCATTGAGCTTAGCTTCTAAAATTTGGCGTACTGTAGTTGTGAAAATACATGGCTTCTTGTTCTTGCGCTGGTAGTCAACTGTGAGGCCAGGCGTTTTCCATGTTGGCGCTGATGACCGCGATGTTGTCTGGGAGGTACACCACAAGTTCTTCTCTCCTGCGATGCATGAAATTAAGTAGGCCCTGCTGTCTCTGCAAGACGGGAATAAAATGATGTTACCTGTTTGCTGGGAACCCTGAGTGTTATGCCCCGCGGGCGTGCACATGCAACGACATTCATGTTTTACCGAGTCTGAACGGAAAAGGAGTCTCTCAGGATACGCCGCCATTGGCTGTTCGTCCCTTTTATCAAGATTGAGTATATTGTTGGGGCCATCTGAAGTCACTACGTACGCAAACACTAGGTCCCAATCAATCTTATATGGCGTGCCACAAGCATATGTGACAGACAGTCTGAAGAATGTCCAAGACGCTTCAGTCAACGAATGTCCAAGACGCCTCAGTCAAAGAATGTCCAAGACCCCTCCAGTCAAAACCCCAGCTGTCGTTATTCCCCTGCTAAGCAAAGTCTTAACGGCACTCGAGGAATTCTTTCTTGACCCCGTGGCGCATCACGCCGCAGTACTTGACCACAATCTCCTTCTTGGTCTTCCGGGACTCGAATACCACGCGGTCGGGGATATCACTGGCGGAGCCGCCGGAGTAGATCTTGTTGTCGGTGGTGATGGGGAATTCCATCTTGTTCTTGCCACACGGGAAGGGGATTTTCTCGGCGTTGCCAAACTCATGGGGGTATTTTCCTGTCAATCCCAGAGAAAAAGGGGGTCAGAAACGAACGACACGATACAACTGGGATTTTTTTTCCCTTTGGTTTCAAAGCAAGATAGTTTTGACCTCAATGGGGAGAGAAAAGGGGCGGAAAACATCACTTACGATCGCCCACCTGTTTACCGTCAGCGGCGAGCTTGGCGGCGGCCACGAACGCAGCCTTGATCTGGCCCTTGGTATACGTGTGCTTGGCATATGGGCCAAAGTTGCCTGATTTCTCTCGATCAGGACATGTGGCGTCCTTGGTCGGCTCCTTGCCATATTTGATATTGAGTCCTCTGGGATCGAGCACAAAGGAACGTTCTTGGAGATCACCGGGACCGTCGAACGGTTGGGCGATGGAAAGACCCGTCACGCTGATACCGACCAGCAGGGAAGTGAAGAGGTTGGTGAGTCTCATCTTGAGGGAGGCGTTTGCGTTGTTCAGATGTAAAATAGTACGACAGCTAGGTAGTTTCGAAGAGAAACCTTTTTGAATGACTTGTTCGAGACCGGAAGGGGTTGGAAGAAGAAATGCCTTGGATCGTATGGAGGGAGATGGACTGGAAAGAAGAAGGACATTTTCCAGCTTTTTATAATTTTTTCACATCATAAAGAGTCCCCTCTCGCAGTTCCGAGGGCTTTGCTTGGGAATAACTTCTGCTGCTCTTAGTCGAAGACTGTAACGATCCCCTTTCTCCCGAGATCGACTTGCACATCTCGTTCCCAATCCTCGCGAAAGCCACAAGCTTACGTGAGGATGATGGCCGGAAACGAAATCATGCGATACTGAAAAGGCCGAAAGGCACTCTTTCAAGACTTGTCTCAAGTCTTCGTGCACTCTGAAAGCCTCATCTTGCTTCTCTCGTGAAGCTGACGAGATGGGACTGTATGCCGGGGTGATTTGATAGGTGCCATGTCCGGCACTAGATGCGTGGTCGGAACAGTGTGCTCTCAGTAGCCATCACGAAGGCGTCATATACAAGATGGAACATGGGGATGGCTTCACTCCTCTATTGACGAGATGCATGAGGCGTCAGATTATAGCATAAACTTTGGTGATCCCGTATGCGGGCGTGACTGGGGGGGGATGAACTGGAGCCTGGATGGTGATGGGGATGGGATCGTACATGGAGTATGAACTATACTATTATTGAGGTTGTGTAACCTTTTTTGATCATTCCATCTCTCAGCAAGGCGTGTTGCATCTCCAATCAAAGCAACCTGCCGGTCGAATCTGACCAATGCCGACGCCGGCAGAATGACACAGCTACCGAATTGGACAGACGCGTCTCAGCCAACTCAATGGCGTTTGGGGGTTGTGACCGTGCTGTGAGGAAAGGGAAGGGATCGTCTGAGTTTCTGAGTTCCGACGATCAAAAGTCGGAAGCTCTGTCTGGCGTCCGAGAAGTTGGGGTTGCGTGCAGGTGGGTGGGCTGTGCAGCTTGTGCAGAGCTGTGCTGAGCTGAGGTCGGTCTCGTCAACTGGTCGGATGGTCAGATGACGTGGAATTCTCGCCGGACGGACGGACCAACACACCAGCGGTCAGCAGTCAGTGGTCAGTGGTCAGACAATTTAATTTCTCATTTCTCAGAAGAGGGGAAGCTCCCCTATTGTCACTTTTTCAAAGAGAGAAATTCCTGCTCTCCCAGCCTTCTCCTTTTCCTCTAACCACGAATAAAAAAAAAGGAGTGATTCAGGAATTCTCGTTTGGATAAACACTCGCACTTCAAGTCCAGGAAACACAACACAGGTCGTCGAGGCTCATCATCGACACCCAAGTCCCAACGATATTGATTGCTACAGCACTGTTGCACGTTTCGCCCGCTATCCCGGCCATCATGACCACCTTCACAGGCCAAGACTTTGTCAACTACGAGAACGAAAAGGATTTGCCCCTGATTCCTGAGCAGTTGTACGCCATCGAGGCCTTCTTCACTGACCCCAGCGTGCCCATCTCCCAGATTGCGCATGATCTTACACAGCCAGTCATCAAGCTCCAACAGGAAGCCAAGAAAAACCCTGGTGCCGTGAAGGAATTTGACTATGGCAGGCTCTGGAGCTCCCTCACAGACGCCATAGCGCGATTGCCAGACTTCATTGATAGAATCGTGGACCTTGTGGTCGAGATTCAGAAAGTGTCTGACCCGGAGGACCATTTTGGCTGCATGATCGATTATCAACAGTACTGGACTGAATTTGCCTATGACTGTGAGTTCCTCCTTCTTCCCCGCCCTCTTTTCTGTCTCTTTTGCTGTTTCATCTTCTCCGTCTCTCGTCATTGCACGCAACCTCTAATCGTCATTCGCGTTCAGTCAAAGTCCCAAGGTCTAATGATCCAGAGCGAGAGTTCAAGCGCCAGGCCTGGATCAACATGAATATTTTCTGTGCAAAAATCTCACTGCGCCGCATCCCGGAGATGGATGAGCGTCAGCGCGCAGCGTGGGTTTTCAAAGAGGCGCTCGAGCGAGCACCCTGGGAGCAATTCCACCACCCTGACATTGATGAGCTGCTGGAGGACGACCCGGATGATGAGGTCGTCGCTGAGGAGTGTGCCTACGAGCTCGAGTGCCGCGACGTCAGGGTCCTGGACTACTGGGCTCCCGCTGCTGCGGCGTGGATGAAAATCGACGCCCGTGGCATCTATGAGATGCGTGGTAAGATCTCTGATTCTGACGAGGAGGATTGGGATCCCACGCTGTGGAAGGGGACAAAGGGCTGGTCAAAAGAGCGTTTCGCGTTTTGGTTGGAGCGCTTTGAATGGATCAGCAAGGTTACTGCGCTTCAGCGATCGACGAAGCAAGACGCGGCTGATGCGGCCGAGAGCATGAGGAAGGTGATGGAGGAGGAGGAGAAGAAATGAGACATGTTTCAGGGCTCCAGTAGATTGCCAAGACCTTGTATGGGCAGGTTAACAAGCCCTAATCATGAGTGTTCTGAAAATCGCTACCTGGACCATTGTGCATGTGCGTGTGCTTGGTAATTTTGACGAGACGGGCTTCGAAAGCAAAGACAAGAGCAACCAATGCTTGCGAGATCAGCAGTTGGCGGCAGTCTTGGGGATGGTATTTTTGAAGAACATTTCCCACGGCCTCAGCAAATTATGCAGACTGCAATCTATTCACCTGTGTCGTTCATCTGTTGTATTCAAGCCTTAGCTCTCACCTGTTTTCCCATCTCTGAACGCATGAATGGCTTCCCATCGATGTGATCAAGTCACAAATCAGAAGAGTCGTCGATGCAGTAGTCTGTGCTGATTTTTTATTGTCCATGCCCTGCTAGTTACTTGTTCGACTCAAGACTCGACAGACTAATGCTTAGGATGTACCGTGATGCCACATAGATTTGAGAAGAGGCTCTGACGTTGTCGAATGAAATGATGGGAGTAGCCGTTCATGTCCATCCTACTCGAGGCTCACGGCTCCTGGCTTTTGAGTTTTGTGACGGTTGGCCTGTCGTGCTCGCTGATATCCGAATTTGGGGCATCACTTTGCTAAGCTTGTAGCATCAGATTTCAGCGATTCATTTTCCAGAAGTGGTAAAGACAGGTACAATTGCGCAACGGGGATGATCGTGGTCGTTGTTTTGAGATGGGAATTTGTTGGTGACTCGGTGAGAGTTGAGGCTGCTCCGAGTCCGAGGCAGACAAGTGTGATTATGTAAGATTGTGATCCACCCCAGCACAAGGTAATTCCTCGCACCCCTACCCACGCGCAAACGACGTACAAGCTGTGCTGTGGATGCGACTTCTTGAGGAAAAAAAAAAGGACCATCACCTTGCAATGGCAACAACCTTTCGTGCTTAGTCGACAATATTGCGAAAGCCGGTCATTCGTCCATTTAGTTCTCCTTTGTCGTGCACTGTATCTTTGGGATCGATCTGAGTGGTACTGTTGTTCCCGAGCGCAGCATTTTGCACCGGGTTGAATCTGCTTCCTCCGAGCCATCATAACGAATCGTCATCATGAGCAATAGCATGCGCGACTTAATATCGGGAGAGGCTGAGTTGGACGATGAAGAGGACGATGAGTCGTTTGATGACGAGACTGGAGAGGCGCGCTCCAGACGGAATAGAGTCGCCGTGGATGACTCCAGTGAGGAAGAGGAAGACGATGATGATGAGGAAGAGGCCCGCAAAGTGAGTGCTTCTTGATCAGCACCTGCTTGTCTTACGCTGACACGGGAAATTCCCCTTAACCAGATTCGCGAGGGTTTCATTGTTGATGAAGATGAAGATGAGGAAGAAGACGAGGAGGAAGATGACGGCTCAGATGCAGAGCCTCGCCTCAGCTCCATTAAGAGGAAGCGCGAGCATCGAGATCGAGAGCACGAGGAACGTCTAGACGAGGACGATTTGGAATTGATTGGCGAACAGTTTGGAGAGCGACCGAAGCCAGAGAGCCAGGTGAGAGGGACCTTATGATAGAACGTGTGGTTTATAGGTACTGAACGTCTGCATCAGTCGAAATTCAAACGACTCAAACGTGGTCACCGCGGCGAAGAAAACACGCGCACCGAACGCCGCGGGCTCGACGAGATCTTTTCCGACGAAGACGAAGACGCTGTTGAGCATCGACCATACGGAAGACCGAATCTTCGGGCCCAGGCTGATGAGTTTGATGATTTCATTGAAGAAGACTTTCCCGAAGAGGACGACGAGGAGCGCACACGGCGATTGGAAGATGAGGAAGTCGCTCGACCGAGAGACAGAGGCGTTGGTGCAGTGGTGGACACGACTGGTCTCGACAAAGATGCTTTGGATGACATGGAAGCCATTTTCGGAAATGGCGAGGATTATGACTGGGCCCTTCAAATGGAGGATGACGAAGAGGACCGTGAGCGTGAGGAACAAGGCATTGAGCTCAAGGATGTCTTTGAACCGTCGCAGCTCAAGGAGAAGCTCCTCACGGACGAAGATAATGAAATCCGGTTCACGGACGAGCCCGAGAGGTTTCAATTGGAGCGCAAGCCTTTCAAGAATTTGCAGCTTAGCGCTGAGCAGTTCAAGGAAGAAGCCAAATGGATCACCAACCAGCTGTGGCCAAAGAAGGGACTGCCGCAGGAACTGCAATCTCCCTTCGGCAAAGCTGTCAGCAAGGTCCTGGAATTTTTTATTGTCGATGAAGTTGAGGTCCCATATGTCTTCCAGCACCGCAAGGACTATTTGCTCCATTCCAAAAAGATTCGAAAATCAACCCGCGATGATGCCGATGGCCCCGACTACACGATTCAATCAGATAAGCTCCTTAATCAGGACGATCTCTGGAGAATTCTTGAACTGGATATCAAATTCAGGTCCTTTGTCGATAAGCGAAACTCGCTCGAGAAGACCTTTGACAACTTGAGGACGGTCGGTGTCGAAGATCCCACGATAGAAGAAATGATTCCTGAAGCTACGACAATGGAAGAATTGCAAGACTTGCAAGATTATGTTCAGTTCCAATACGGGAGCAAGTTGAAGGATGTTGCTGCCATTTCCGGCAATGCCTCGCAAGCCAAGAGACCAGGTTCCAAGTCGTCTCTCCTTGATCGAGTGCGAAACGGCAAGGCGTTCTACTTTGTCAAGGCATATGGTCTTTCCGCCGATCAGTTGGCGAAAAATGCCCTGCGACAAGGCAAGAAAATCACGCCCGAAGATGACTCGCAGTACCCAATGGACCTAGCGGACAGCTTGATCGATGACAACTTTAGCACAGGTGACCAAGTCATCTCTGCAGCTCGCCAAATGTACTCGGAAGAACTGTTTGTCAGTCCTCGTATGCGCAAGTATTTCCGAAGCTCGTACTATCAAGCTGCCGAGCTCAGCTGTCGACGAACAGACAAGGGCTTGCGGAAAATCGACGACTCTCACCCTTACTATGAGATCAAGTATTTGCAGAACCAGGCCATTGCCGATTTGGTCCACCAACCCGAGCTGTTCCTGAAGATGATGCGTGCAGAGGAAGAGGGTCTTGTGGAGATTAAGCTCGTCATGCCTCCCCGATATGATTTTCGCCGACAACTATATCAGGAATTTGAGTCGGAGAATTTCAGCGACCGTGCAGAGCAATGGCGCGAAGAACGGAAAAAGGTTCTGGACTTGGCCTTCCCGAAACTGGAGAAGGTCATTGTGAAGAACGTCAAGGAAGTGATACGAACATTTTGTCAGGATGAGGTCCTGAAGATGTGTCGACAGGAGTTCTACCGGAAACTAGATCAGGCTCCGTACAAACCCAAAGGCATGATTCTTGGCACCACGCCTCGAGTGCTCGCCTTGTCAAATGGCATGGGCGATCCGGCTCGAGAGCCGACGTGCTGGACCTGGGTTGAGGAGGATGGACGAGTTCTCGAGCAGGGCAAATTGGGCAACCTGGCGCGGGACGAGGCGCAGCGAGAGGAGTTTGCAGAGATTGTGCGGCGACGTCGGCCTGATGTTCTTGCCGTCAGCGGTTGGAGTGCCGATACAAACAAACTGGTGCGGGATCTAGAAGCGCTTGTGAGCGACAAGGATCTCCGAGGAGCTGAATACGATGATCCCGAAACTAACGACTACAGAACGGAGCCCCTTGAGGTTGTCATTGTTGACGATGAGGTGGCCCGACTGTACAAAGATAGCCCGCGCGCCATAGCCGAGCATCCGTCGCTCAACCCGGTGACTAGGTACTGCATTGGCTTGGCTCGGTACATGCAGAACCCGATGAAGGAGTACGCCGCCTTGGGCAAAGATGTTTCGTCACTTTCCTTTCATCCTTGCCAGCACCTACTCCCGCAAGACAAGCTCATGAAGTATCTAGAGTCTGCCATGGTTGATACGGTGAACATGGTGGGCTTGAACATTAATGATGCCATGGCTGATCCATACACGGCCAATCTCCTTCCTTATATCGCCGGATTGGGTCCACGAAAGGCGACCAGCGTTATCAAGGCCATCAACGCCAATGGCGGGTCCGTCAATACCAGAGACGAGCTGGTCGGTGATCCCGACAGCGGCAAACTGCCTGTTGTCGGACCACGAGTGTGGAACAACTGTGCCAGTTTCCTGTACATTGATTATGATGCCACGAACCCTTCCTCGGATCCACTGGATAACACGCGTGTCCATCCCGAAGATTACGAACTGGGCCGCAAAATGGCTGCAGATGCCCTGGAACTCGACGAGGAGGATGTCAAAGCTGAGACGGACGAGAACGGCCCCGGCGCAATTGTCCGAAAACTCTTTAAGCAAGACGAACAAGAGCGTGTCAATGAACTCGTGCTCGACGAGTATGCTGATCAGTTGTTGACCAACTTTAGTCAACGCAAGAGAGCTACTCTGGAGGCGATCAGCGCAGAACTGCAAGCGCCTTACGAAGAGCTGCGCCGAAGCTTTGCTCCTCCCAATCAGTCCGAGGTCTTTACCATGTTCACTGGCGAGACCAAGTCATCACTATGTGAGGGGATGATTGTGCCTGTCAACGTACGCATGGTTCGCGATGATTTTGCCATTGTCAAGCTCGACTGTGGTATTGAGGGGAGAGTCGAGGCACACGAAGTCAATACTCGGTCCTCGGTCAAGGATGTTCTGAGCACGGGGCAAACTACACAAGGCAAAATCCTGGAACTCAACTACAAGGATTTCCTGGCGAAGCTCTCGATGCGAGAAGATGCTCTGCGCATACCGTACAAGAGGCCCATCAACTACGGACGCGACGGATGGGACTATGCGCTGGAAGCTGCAGATAAGGATGAGCTTCGTGAGAAGGATCAAACCACGGGGCGAACTCAGCGTGTGGTCAAGCATCCCAATTTCAAGCCCTTCAACTCGATCCAGGCAGAGGAATACCTCGGCTCGCAGCCTCCCGGTGAGGTGATTATTCGCCCCTCATCCAAGGGCAACGACCATCTGGCCATTACATGGAAAGTTGCCGACAATGTGTACCAGCACATTGACGTGCTCGAGATGCAAAAGGACACTGAGTTTTCTGTCGGCAAGCTGCTTCGTATTGGAGGCAAGTACACGTACAGTGATCTTGACGAATTGATCGTTGATCACGTCAAGGCCATGGCGCGAAAAGTGGAGGAACTCATGCGGCACGACAAGTATCAAAGCAGATCGCGATCAGAAACGGGTGTGTTTTTTTTTTTCCCTCTCTTTCTCCTTGTTTCCTAGTGCTCCTTTTTGCTTCGCAGCACCACCTACCACACATCGTATCGAACACCAGTTGCTAATTTCCTTGTAGAAAAATGGCTCACCACATACATTGACGCCAATCCCAACCGATCCGCATATGCCTTTTGTATCGACCCCAAGCACCCTGGGTACTTTTGGTTGTGTTTCAAAGCCAGTCGCTCCGCCAAGGTGATTGGACTGCCCATCCGTTCCATCCCACAAGGGTACGAGCTGAAGGGATACCAATACCCCGATATGCGAGCTTTGTGCAATGGATTCAAGCTACGCTATCAGAATGAATTTTCGAAAATGGGAACCAGATAGCGAGGTGGTCTCCTCTTGTAGATAACTGGGGGCTCAGGGGACTCTGTTGTATAAGTGGCGCGACAAGGCTTGCCGACGGTTTGCAAGGAACAGAAAAACTGGTATGAAAGGGCAGTCGTTTCGTTGTTTGTTCTGTGAAATTATTTGTGTGGGTTCTTCTTCTTCTTTTTTTTTTCTTTTTTTTTTAGGCCGTTGTTTTCTCCTTTTCTTTTTTTTTCTTGGCCGCATAAAAAAAACATAAAAAGGACGTGTTTATTATTGTCCTCCTTGCCACTAGTAGCATAACCGGGCAGAACAAGAGGTTTTAAAGCGATCGGGGAGATGATTTAGAAAGCACCGCCAAATAAAGTACATGGGTAATAGTAATACTGTTCATGGATGCACAATGACAAGATACAGTGCACGCTTGAATGACTTTACACATCTACTTGACAGGGCGAAATGGCTAGTCGACTATCACTACGGACATTGCGATGACATGCTCCTGGGGGTGCGTTACTAGAACCTGTTTTGTAGAGAGGGCTAGGTGGCTGTAGGTTCCTTATGTGATATTGTGCGGGGAAAGGGAGTCAGGTGTTGTTGTCTCGGGGGGAGTGTGATGGCTTGATCATGGAGAAATTTACTTCAACAACGTCCCGTTCAGTACGTGACTAGCGGATGTAATCATTCAGTCTACACATGTATGCCCAAATATCACCAGGCGGACGCGACCAAGCATACTCGGCAACTCTGCAATGAAGCACCCAGTTATTCGATACCGCAATACATCCAACACTTATTCCTGACGACATAGCTTCATACAACTATATACACCTGCAGTCTTTCCTAATCAACCACGTCCATTCCCTCTCCCCAGCATATACAGCCCCAGGTCCCCAGGTTCGGGTACCCGCGGAAGATGCCGCTTAGCCTAGCCAATCAACCAATCACTCCGCAGTAGACTAGCCCCCGCAACCTCCCCCACGTTTTACAGGACGCGCCGCCGGCCGCCAGATCAGATGCGATCCACTTTTCATCTGCCATCAACATCAACTTGAAGCTGGTGACGACGACGACGACGACGACGACGCAGCAGAACCAGCAGAAGAAGCAGAATAGCAGGACCACGAGCGCGGCGCCCCAAACACGCGATGCACGTCCCGGCGCGACGCGTCCCCCATCCCCAGCGACTGCAGCGAAACGCCCCCCTTTCTGTACTCCCTCCCCGACAGCGTCGACGCCAGCGTGATGAGCGAGTCCATGCACGGAGTCGGCACGCCTGCCCGGGCGCCCAGATCCGAGCACAGCACCAGCCAGTACGGCACGTCCTGCTCCAGGAACCGCTTCTGCACGCCCTTGGTCTTGTTGTGCGCGGTGCTCTTGTCGGCAAAGTCGCGCAGGCTGGCCGCCGTGGTGCCGTAGAAGGCGTTGAGGGTGGCGACGGCCGAGTCGACCCGGCAGTTGTACGCGGCGGCCACGGCTAGTCTCTCCTGGTCCAGGGCGTGCATGATGCGGCAGACCCCGCGGCTCATGCCCTGGCGGTAGAAGAGGAAGTCGCCGTTGGTGGTTTCCGTCCAGCCGAGGTTCATGAGCGCCGTGGGCACGTGTAGAACCCCGTTGATGCCTGTCAGGAAGATGTCGAGGGCGCTGGCGCTCCATAGAAGCGGCGTGGGGAAGATGTGGTTGATGTCGAGGAGCGTCTTGTCAGTGTGCTTGTCATGATTCTCCTGCTGCTGCTGCTGCTGCTGCTGCTCTCCGCTCGTCTGGGGAGGTGCCGGGCCGTCGCCTGACAGAACACAGATCTGGAGACACTTCTTGATGCCGCGCACGCTGATGGACCCGTCGCTGCTGATGCGAGAACTAAACGGGGATGTGGCCGTCGCGAGCACCGCCTTTGCCACGCCTCCCAGCACAGCCTGGGCCTTGAAGGTGACGGCGTTGCCCGCAATGAAGATGATTGTCCGGGTGCTGAGGTCGTGCTGGCGTAGTTCTCGCAGGAGTTGCTCATGGCCCGGACACGGTATTGTCACGATGATGATGGATTCCGTGAGCTGGGCTAGGCCGTCGCCTACGCGCACTGGGACGCGGCCTGATAGCAACCCCGTGGCATCTAGGTAGCCGCCATTGGCTTTGATCGCGGCCGTGTTCCCGGGATGGCCGTCCAGGGCCCTAATGACAGTGTCGAATCCGCGGTTGGCGATATCAAAGGCGAGTGCGCAGCCAACGTGCCCGGCACCAATAATGCCAACGCTTGTCATTGTTATATTGAGTAGGGGGTTAAATTGCTTCGTTGGTTAAGCCTTTGCAAGGAGGTGGGTTTGACTGATATGTTTCTGGACGAAGAATTTGTTGCTGTTGTTTTTCCTCCTTTATAATGTTAAAGTATGTAGTTGATGCTGGTGCCAAAATGAATATATATAGGTCTATGTACACACATATATATATATTCAAGTTGAGTGGAGCAATAATCCAAAGCAAAGTCAAAGAGACGTCCTAAAGAATACAAAGTTGTTTGTTCTAAGCCACAGAGGCTACGCAAGCCCAGCTTTCTTTCTTTCTTCTTCTTTTATTTTTATTTGAAAAAAAAAAAAAAGAGCGGGCAAATTTCTGCCTCTTCTTCATTCAAAGAATGAAAATACACTCTCACATAGAAATCTATTACGTATCGCCAAGGCTAAATACATCATCTTCGTTGTCCTTCATGCCTTCACATTTGACGTGATCAAAATATTTGCAATTCCAAACAAAAGGCTTGAAGCCAAGCTTAATCAAGATAGGCCCAGCACAATAAAAAAAGGGGGGGAATCCAGAGTATGCGGCCGCGCCTGTACACTTTAGGCAAGATTGGCTCCCACCTTGCAAGGACGTTACTGTCATATGATATATTTTTCTCCTCTTCATGCAGTTATACCGAGCACACGTCTTAGAGTCATCACTCATCCAATACATGTCAGTTCTTGGCCCTCTCAGCTTTGGGGGACAACTGTGAAATCACCCGTAACGAGCTCCGTGTTTTTTCGACAGAAGCTTGCGCGTCTTTTTAATTGTGGATCTGATGGATAATCGAAAATGGTTAGAAATGACATTGCCAAGATCTGCCTTGCTTGGCAGGTTGCCGTGGAGAGTGCAATGGGATGTAGCTTCAAAGAGAACCTGTATTCTAACTCGAATCATCCTCGCCCGAGGAGGTGAGAAATACAGAGGCCACACGAAAGCCAATTGCGCTGAACAGTTGCGTGTGAGTGGATATGAGAGCCGGCAAGGATCTGGTATCAATTGTTCGCTTATCTGAGCATATCCTCTTCAGTGTTGAGTGATATCATAATGGAAGGGGAGAAAAAGCCAATTCTGTTGTGCTTGTACAGGAGGCCAAATTCATCTGCACATCAACCAAAAGAGGCTGGCCTAAAAAATGTCATTTTTGGATCCAGTCATACTGATATATGATCAAACCGGCAAAAACTCTTCCCGTGTGGGTAGAGTTTTAAACTTTTTAGCTCTTTAAGCTTAATATGTCTTCCACCTGCACCATCAGATGCATGCCGCGCTCGCCTGCAGGAGGTGATCTTGGAAGTTGGCACATCGCGGAGGTAAGGTAAGCCAACTTCCTCTACCCACATGCAGGTCGGTCTGCTTGTGTTGATGTTTGATGTGCCATTCGATCGAATGCCTATTGAGCCAAGTCTCCGATTTCATCTCGTTGCATTTTGTTGTAGATGCAGTGGTTCGCTGACCAACGGGGCTGAGCACCTCCACCACGGGCAATTTGAAACAAAAGATGATGCAAGTCCGGGATAATAGCCATAGCGAGCATCCTGTCCCATTGGCCCTTTACCGTGAACATGCAGCCATATTTCCTCGTGGTCCTCCGTCATGCGTCGATTTCACATCTCGCCAAGATATTCGCTGCCACGGTAATGGCTCAGGCTGGCGGATACTGATCGGCAATAGGGGCGCTCATGACGTTTTAACCGCCTAATGTCCAAAAGCCGCAATTCCCATCTAATCACGAGTGCACGCAAGGAAGCACAGTCTGCGATCTAGTACCTGTCCATTGGAAAAGCATCGCATATCATCTTTACGAAATTCGACAACGATTATTTTCAGTTGAAGCGTAATGCGCTGACATCTCAGATCCTGCCACCACGGCCCCTTTTGTTACATTACCGGCATCATGCGATGGTCATTAGTGTATAGTCAGGACCAGAGTGCCAGCATCGTAGAGTATGAAGGTCCTGGGCATGTATTGAAATCGACAATTCGACGTAGAGTCTTATTTTTTCAATCCGATGTATGCTGTGTGCTATGCCAGTGAGCCCGTCTTTCGATATTCCGATTTGTCTGTCAATATGCTCTAGAGTCGATTGTTCTCCTGAACACGGGACTCTGACAGCCCAGTTCATCGACTGACTTACGTCAAAAAGAGGACCCCCAGTGTCTGCTGACGAACACGATCGGAAACGCATGTGATGAGAGGGCGCAGTCATCGGAATATGTGGTCTTTTTGAGCCAGCAACCTGCGCATAATAAGCCGCCAAGATGTTGTCCATCATTTGTAATAAAAAAAACTGCAAAAGCACGGAAGTCGATCTAGACTTGGCACAGCCACTACCTTTGCCGGTCAAATAGATGTGACGTGTGGATGCGCGGCGCAAATCGAGTCATAGAGTAATGCCTTGGGGAAAATAATATGAATGCCAAGAATACCGCAGCAAGCGGAGTTGGAAGCGTCCGACGCAGTGCAGCTAAAAAGACGGCTCGGTCCTCGTAATAACAAGACAAGTCCCTTTCCATATAAAGGTCTAGCAATGCCATTAATTCAACGGTCGAGTTCGAGGTGTATGCGCGTATCACCGTGTTTAAAACAAGTACTTGTTTCTTTGAACAAGAGTTGAATTGCTCGTCCACAAATTCCCTTTACCCGTACCAACGGTCTCACTTCTTCAACGCAACATGACAAGCTCAGTAGCTAACAACTACAAGGAGCGTTTGCCCTCTGGCTATGATGAAGATGCCGAGTCTGGAAAAAAGGGCTATCCAGCAGCCAAGGTAGGGACCCGAGAGCTCACACAGAGTATTATTGTTCGCGGACAGCGTTGATGAAAGCGTTAAAGTAGTTTCCTCATTACTTGCCCACCTGGGATCACTCCCAGTTCTTTCCTCCATTGAAACCATTTCATCATCATGATCCAGGATTGAACGCCGTCTCCGGCTCCTATGCAGATCTGCTTCCGCCCGGCTCGCAAGTGAAGCTTCTTACGCCTCATGCTGGCAGTGAAATTCGCGGCGTACAACTGAGCCAACTGTCATCCGCCGGCAAAGATCAGTTAGCACGCTATGTTGCTGAGCGCAAAGTAGTTGCGTTTCGCGAGCAGGATTTTGCCTCGAAACTGTCGATTCCCGAGGCAATCGACTTCTGTCGCTATTTCGGGCCACCACACATACACGCTACGTCAGGTTGTCCTCAAGGCTACCCCGAAGTGCATCTGGCACATCGAGCTGCTGGCGATACAAGTGCAGCCAAGTTTTTAGAGACGCGATGCACTTCAGTTGCCTGGCACTCGGATGTATCGCACGAGGCACAGCCTCCTGGCACCTCGTTTCTGTATATTCTCGAGAAGCCGCCAGTGGGTGGCGACACTTTGTTTGCCGACACTGTTGAGGCCTACAACAGGCTGAGTGAGGCAATGAAGCAAAGACTCCATGGGTTGGAAGGTGTACACTCAGGCGTGGAACAAGTCCAAGCCAGTGTTAATCGTGGCGGCATCAAGAGACGCGACCCCGTCACTTCCATTCACCCAATTGTGCGAACTCATCCTGTGACTGGTGAGAAGGCACTATTCTTGAGCCAACAGTGTAAGTTGATTTTTCTGGAGTTCTTTTTCTGTCTTTCTCTCTCTTTTCTTTTCCTCTGCAATTCTATTCAGTCCTCTGGCTTGGCCGTGCCGCACCCTGCTAAGATTGAGTTATATCTGCAACAGCCCTTCGATCCATCAAAGACCTAAAGAGAGAAGAAAGCGATGCTGTTATAAAATTCCTCCTCGACCACATCGCCTTCGGCGCTGATTTCCATATCCGGGTTGGCTGGGAAGAAGGCACCGTTGTCGTCTGGGACAATCGAGTGACGTCACATACAGCACTGATTGATTGGCGGGATGGGCAGAGACGACACGTTGCACGAATTGCGCTGTTGGCAGAGAAACCATTTGAAACACCATATGAGCCCACGGCCTAGATCAAAGGCTCGATTGCATTGCAGACTGATATGTCAAGTGTCTGGTGTTTTGATTAGCGAGCTACTCTGACCATGTTTGGAGGGTCAGTACGTACATATATGTCAAGTAGTACATTTCAGGGTTCCGAGAAATGAGATTGTTATTACTCTGCGTCATTTTTCATCAGGAGAAACATATGACCTCAATATCATAATCTCTGACGGATGTCGTGACGTAGATTGAATCGAGACTCTAAGAGGTAAGCAGAGATTGGCTCTGGAAGCTCATGAGGCCTTAGTCGGGGTGACCGTTGAGGAATATGCAACACGCATTCAATTAGAATGAGTTACCAAAGCTGATCATAATGGTGTGTTTGTGACTTCTCACGACTAACTTCCAACGGATGCCGTGCTTAACACCTCTCTTCCAACGTCGACGTCATTCTAGTACCGGGGTCCCTCGATCAGCGGATTGGAGCTTTCTCTGAAGAGAGACTGAATCCTTCTGGTGGGATTCACAATGCCATGTTGTATGGAGCCACCGAGCAGCTAACGGCCACTCTGTCCAGATTCTCAGAGATGCGCCACAAGCACAAGCTCTACAGCTTCAACGAGCCAGTTTCCGGGTCCGGCTGGGGGTAATTGTTGGGGTCTGGCCAAGCACGTCAAGCTCAAGGTCGAGCTCGAGCTCGAGCTGTGGGCACTGGCCCCTGGGACGCGGGAGGAGCTGAAGTGGATTCTGTCATGATCCGTCTTGGTCACGCGATCGTCAAGGTCTAGGAACCGCATGATGCACATTCCGCATTCGCTGCTTCTGGTTCTGCTTGCAGGCTGCAGACTGCCGAGCACGCCGAGTCTGACGAGATTCACCTTGAAATCAACCACGTTCAAGTTGGAGCGCCACGACGAGGGCAGAGGCAGCTTTGGTCTAGATCAGGACGAATGCCAGCCTCGTTACCATGACTGAACTCGAGGAGCCGATTAGTGAATGGCCAAGGCCTGGTGTTGCACGGTATATAAGGGGGCCTAATGTACATTACTAATGTGATGTGCACATCCGTTTTTTATTGTGCGATACCTGGCAGAACAAAAGGATGACACAATTGCACTGCACACCCCTGTGACCCGGCAGGAGCAACCGGTTATCGCACCATCGGGGCCGGCTTCCCTCCTTCCCCACCTGCACTCAAGCAGCTGCGCACATTGAGTCACTTGATGACACGCAAGCAGGCAAACAAACACGCATCCACCAGCCCAGCATCATCCCACGTCCATGAGCTCTGGCCTGACTCTGGAAGCATCTGGAAGTCGCAACAAGGTCTCAGACAACCATCTCATTAAATAGATAGAGCTAATTAATGAAAAATAGAGCCTTCCACAGAGCATATAAAACAGAACTTTAATTCTTTCATCACGCCATGCACCACTGCATTGGAATTTTTATTTACCTTGTGAGAGCATTGTATCAGACGAGATGCGAGGCTCGTCATGTATGCCTGAGGCTTTACAACTTCAAGTCGCACGCCTCTCGACCATCTCAAACGTGCCACCCCTCCCCCGCCCCACCCACACACACCCCCCTGCCCCTCTTCCCCCAGGTTCTTGACTGATTGGTCCCCACTTCGCTCGCGTGACTGTTGTGATATAATAGTACAGCTCTTCTCCTCTCCTCTCTTCTCCAAAAAGTCACTTGTTCCATCAATCTGCTACCATCTCAATTCACCATACAATCTACAGTGTTCATCATCAAACGACATCCCCTCTCTCATCACGCCTTTCCCCCTTCATCCTCACTAGTCGTGACGTCTATAAATCATCTTGGGCATCGCCAATCAAACTTGTCTTCTCGTCTCGTCTTTGTTGCCTACTACATTGGGTACCATAAGATCAGTCTTTAGACTTTTGATACCTTGTGACGCAAGCAGACCATCACTGCTTTGAATTTTCATCTCAAACTTTTTTGACGATTCGTTTTATACACACCTCTTCTCAAGAGTACGTCTGCCCATGATTTCTCCAGCGTTGCGCCTGATCGTCTTGATCTATGTGTTGGCGGCATTCTTCCTATGTCTCAAGTCAATCATAATAGGAAGAACCTAGCTAATCATCATGTTGTTTAGTGACCCGCTCTCACAAGGCCAACGACCGTGACCACAAGGGCCTTGCCGAAGGCACTGCGGCTCCCACTGAACACCTGCCCCGCTACTTTGCAAAAAGTGGTTTTGCCGACGCAGATCCCAAAAAGGTCAAAAAGGACGGTAACGGCAGAGGAAACTGGTATGTAACGATTGCTTGTCCTCGAATTGGATAACCTTGGCTAACGTCATTGAATAGGGGTTCCATTGCAGACGATGTCATGGACCATGACTTCAAATTCAGCAATGCTCGTCGTCGCTCCAACAGCAGCACTGCTTCCCATCATATCAATGACTTCAAAACCAAGTTTGAAGTGGTCGAAACTGAACCCGTCTTTGAAGAGTCCATCCACGGACCCGTTGAGGATGACGACAGTCTCTCCAAGACGGACTCGTCTGAGAGCGGACGCTCTGCCGCATAGATGAGTCAGTTATGGTATTTTCTATCATACTGTTTCACAGAGCGAACATTCTGACTTGAAACGGGGATTTCCATTTTGCACACCAGGGTCTCGATCTGGCGACCATGAGATGAAATGAAAGAAAAAAAAATATGAGGCTCTTTGCTGTTTTATAATACATCTGTTTTCTAGTACAATTGAACGGGCGGCGGTCGGGAGTCTGGGAGGAAGAGGGACGTATATTACGATTGGAGTTTTGATAACAGGAAATTCCCCGTTTCTCACTGGTTGCTCAATTGGGGGCCTCTACGGATGCCATGTGGCTACCTTCTCAGAGCAGACTCTCGAGAATGTATCATTGTAACATTATATAACGTCCTAGCTAGATCTGGTAGTATCAACAATGCCAGGCGAATGAATTGATTTTTCTGAGCAGCGACGACGATGCGGACCAGAGCGATGAAGTACGACATTTCCACGCCATTTTTGGCCCAACCATCTCACGTCCTTATCTTGAACAAGTAAAAGCACCTCATTGATGGAACAGAGGAAAGAGGGAAGGTGGAAATGCGGGAGATAGTAGCTTGAATATTTGCCCAATATTCATGCTCGGTCTCGTCTTGTCTGAGCGTTTGACCCCGCTCTGCGCCACCATTTCACACCTACACGTCTTCATAAGTAGGTGTACTTGGGTAGCACAGCAAAGTGCCCACCAAGCGCTGATCATCATGCAAAGAGGTGTTTCGTAGTTCGTAGCTGCTACGTTAGCTAGTGGTACTGTGTCATGCTTTCTCTGTTCGGTACAAGTGGTGCAATGGAGTCGGTGCCAGGGCCGTTGATGGATATGCTACAAAATATTTCCACTGACCGTTAACGGCCAGGGTTCTTGTGGGAGACGTAGTTTTCTTCGCAATATGGGCTAAAGAAAGGATGAGTTGGACATGTTATAATTCGGTCAAACAGGGTAGGAAGGGCTACGCTTGGCGGAAGAGCGAGGAGGACAAGCATGTTCTCTGGGGACTGAATCCATCATGCGGCAATTATTTGTAAAACTATTTTTTCTTTCCAAAAAATAAATAAAAATCAAGAAATTAAAGCAAAGCAGCAAAAAAAAAAAAAAACTCCCAAGTATTCCTCGGATTGGCACGTTTTTGCCGAAAAGACCATGGTGAGCAACAGCACAGCACTGGGGTCAAACGAGTGACGACTCGACTCCGCTTTTGTGCTGCACAAAAGCGGGGCTTTTAGCACCACCCCCGCAGCGCCGTGGTGGTACGTGCGTTTTCTCCATGTCATGACGGTACTGGATTTTCCATGAGCAGTTTTCGGGACATGATTGGCTGTCTTTAGTGGGGTGGCCAAGGGGCTCTGCAGCGTCAACGTGACGGACTTTTCTCCCCGAGACTGACGCGATGGGAGGGCGAAGCATATTCTGATATTCTGCCTGGGTATATCTATTCGTGAGATTTCTGCTCGTACACCAGACGACACATCTGCGCGACGCCACGGACCACTCCTCGAAGTTTTTAATGCGCAAAATAAGAGGGAAGAAGAAAGAAAGGAGATAAAAAAAAATCTTGCGATACAGTCGAACGACCAACAATTCGGGGATCCGTGGCGCCAAGAAATTCGATCGTGTATTCATTCATACATTATACGGATATAACAATCACCAACAACAATCCTCCTCAGCGCGCCGATCTCACCGCGATACTAAATACGGCAAAAAAAAAGAGAGACAAAAAGAATAATACAAGTCGCCCACAATGGCCGTCCCGCCAGCGTACCACGAATCCCTCCCCTGTACGAATTGATCCGACCCCCAAATACCCAATTTTACAACTCCCAAGCCCCGAAAAGAATATAAAACCCAATAAAAATAAAAAGCATCTTCTAACAAACCCAAAAGACATCGATCCCGCACCCTCAAAACAAGCCCTCGAAGCCGCAAAAGCCCTCATCCAACAAGAACAACTCACTACTCCAGCCCCGAAACTAGCCCCCCTCCCTTCCCCAAACTTCTCTCCGGCCATAGCCACAGAACTCGACCGCGTCGCCTCCTCCACGGCCCTTACACCCCTCGACACAAAGCGCTACGAAGCGCAGGACCTGCCGCCGCGTACCTCGGACTCCTCCTCCTCCCCCTCCTCCGAAACAGTACAATCCGTCCTGTCCAAAGCCTTCACATCACACGCCTACCTGGCCTCCCGGATCGAAAACCTCACCCTGCTGGACAAGCACGGCGCCAATGCGTGGCTTCTCTCGAATTACCATCTCGAGAACGAGGTGCGTGCCCTGGAGGCCGAACTGGCGGATACGAAGAGGCAGATTGATGAGGTGAATCACCTGCGGGCGCGGAGACAGGCAGACGTAAAGGGCGAGCTGGAGAGCTTGGAGGAGACGTGGAGAAAGGGCGTGGGCAGGGTTCTAGAGACGGAGATTGCGGTGGAGGGTTTGAGGGCGGAGATGCGGGAGGAGTTGAGGAAGAGGAGTGGTCAGGTGTGAGGGGGGCGTTGGATTTTCCATCTTATGCCAGAGTACCTCTTATTTCCACAACGATTTCGGGATTCCTTGTGTTAAATCAACGGCCAAGAATACAAATCTCCCATCCAGTGATACATTTATATTCACGGTGGAAACTTGCATCATCACTGTCGTGTATCATCGGTGGCGTTGGATTTTCCATCTTATGCCAGAGTACCTCTTTATTTCCACAAAGATTTCGGGATTCCTTGTGTTAAATCAACGGCCAAGAATACAAATCTCTCATCCAGTGATACATTTATATTCACGGTGGAAACTTGCATCATCACTGTCATGTATCATCGGTGGCGTTGGATCTTCCCATCTGGTGCCAGAGTACATCCTATTCCATCGAGAATTCAGGATTCCTTTTTATATTGAATTAAGAAGATCGAGTCAACAATACACAGTCCCTTTAATTCATAAACGACCCTTAAGAACAAAATAATACTATACAAACACTAAAATAAGTGTGACCGCCAGACCTAGGGAAATATAGTCCTATATCTATAACAATAAAAGTCCCTTAAGAACAGAACAATACTCAAAGAAACACCAAGCTAAAGCGTAACAGCTAGCCCCAAGAATACACAGACTCGCATCTGTGATGAATAAAAAGCCCCTTAATAACAGAAGAACACCAACAGCAACGCCAAACTAAGTGTGACAGCCAGGCCTGAGGAAGAACGCCGACGGCTGAGCACGTATATCCATATGGTCACTACATATTATGATTTCCAACCTTGAACTTCCAAAGACATTACGCAGCACGCCATACACACACATCTTCACTATCTAGTCCACAAGTCAAGCCACAAAGCGTCCAGGTGGTTTGAATAAACGTATTTATTTTATTGAATCAACAAAAGGTATCATCTGTTCCTGTAGCCATGTCCTGTTCTCTTTCTCCGTCAAGAGTGAGCGAGGGTAGTAGGGGCATATTCACCTCATGGAAAGAACAACATCGTAAGAATAAAGAGTACAAAAACGCCAGGTAAAAAAAAAGAATAGAAAAAAAAGTCAAAAAAACTCGCGCATCTATCCGGTCCATTGGACAAGTTTGTCCGGTTGCAGTCTAAGCGCCCTTGGATGCTATCCTTTCTCAATGGCCAGATCTCTTTCCGTTTGTTTTCGTAGGTATAAATATCCGACACAAGCTGGCGACTGTGATTTCTTGGTCCCCTTTCCCAAAATCAAATCAGGAGGTTTAATACTTGAAAGGCGTCATGACTCTATTCTCTGTGCAGTGGGTCCATTTCTTCCACACCAGTAGCAACACCTTGGTATCTCGTACGCCGCAGAATCCCTTCCACAGGTCCAAGCAGACGCTGGAAAGCATTTTTCCCCAGCGTGGCGACCTTGACGTCCGACGAAGCCATGATACTAGCAGCTCGAGGTTGGTCATTGAGTAGTGCCAGCTCGCCAAAGTAATCTCCCTTCTTGTAGTGCAGAACCTTGTTGCTCGGGTCTCCCTTGAATGCGTCGGCTTCGCCACTCTCCAGCAAGTAAAAGGAATGTCCCGGATCGCCTTCCCTAATGATGATTTCTCCCTTGGCATACTTTTTCGTTTCCAGTGCATCGGCAATCTTGGACCGCTCGTAGGGTGTCAACGATGACAGAAGCGGCACCTCTTCCAAGAAGGTCTCGTACATGCGCCTCCTGGCAAACGTGCTTTCCATGAGTATACGGCGAAATGTGATGCGATCCAATGCCCACAAGGTACAGCCTGCTTCCGCAGAGATGACCGTTGCAGCACGTGGAGCGTTGTACATGAGGGCGAGTTCTCCGAAAGAACCTCCCGCCTGGATATTTCCAACTTTGTCACCCAAGCCATCGAGACCCGGCTGGATGCTTCCACTGGTGTTGACGTGAACATCAAATGACCCTTTTTCTACAACATAGAAGAAGTCGCCAGCATCGCCTTGGCTAATGACCTGATGGACAATTCATTATTAACATTTCACCACATTGAAAATTGAGAGATGAGAGCGCTTGGCGATTCATGAAGCACTAACCTTGATACCCTTGGCAGGGATGGGCTTCTCGACCAAAGCCCCTAGAATCTGTGTTGTCTGCTCATCATCAAGATGACTAAAGAGAAAATTGCCTTCAATGGCTTTCTTGAGACGGTCTATTTGCTCAGCCGACTTCTCATGAACAGGTGGTGACCAATTGTCGTAACTGTCGGCGCTAGGTTTCAATGATTCAGCAGAAACAGAGGTACGGCGCGCGAAATTATATTGCGCCGGATAACTGTCCGGGTTTGGGGGACCTCGGCGTGTGGGCCCCTCGGCAACTGCATCACCTCCAAAGGTTCCAGGAAAAGTAAACCCAGTGCCAGCACTGATTGCAGTGATATTCGGAGATCTCCCATTGTCATTTTCATCTTCTTCGGCCAGACTGTGCATAACATTCTGAGATCGATGGCCAAAGGGGTTGGCGTTTACGCCAAATGGGCTGGAAAACGGAATCGACATTATTTTTTATTTTTTTGAATTCTATTTCGGTTTTTTTTTTTGGGTGAATATGCGATGATAGGCGGGACAACTTCCAAGGACTAAGGCGCTGATCGGGTCGGTTGGGGTTCGTTTTTCGCGTTGTGTCACAATCTTTGCTATGAGATACTAATGCCCACAGAGTATGGAAAGTTAGAAGCGCCTTGATAAATATACCAAAGTCCTGGCTTGCGTTCACGCCCGAAATGACTCACTGCTACTTATTGTCTTTTCAGGATCGAGGCGAGAAATGTCCAATCGCTTCAGGAATCCTATTTGCGGAGGCAAATTAGCAAAGAGCAAGCCAGTTTGACGAGATGACAATAGACGACCCTGGGCGTGAATGGTCGACTGTGATGTGGTTGCACCGAGGAATGACGGTTATGGCTTCTTGTGACTTGCGAGAGCGCCTTTGAGTCATCAAAGGACTGGTTCGCTCATTTTGAAGACGACGTCGGGAAAGTGAAAGGTCCAAGACGAGTGGCCGACATGGCGAAACAGGTTTGAATCTGATTTCTCTGGTGCCCGGTGGCAGGCAGATGGGCACGAGAGACAACGGCAACTCACCTCAGCAGATTGAACAGTGTGCGTTAACACTGACAGATGATGCTGATGGACGAAATGTGATAACCAAGTCAACGCAAAAGGACAGGCGTCGATGTCAGCCGAAGAGGGGGTGGAAGAAGAGAGGATGGAGGCGGAGGGGCCGTGCCCACTCGAGGCGCTGTTGTGGATGAGGATAGCTCCGATCCTCCAGGGAAAGCCGAGAACAATCTCCCTTCCTTTCTCTCTCTCTCTGCTTTTTTTTGCCTTGGTTTCACGCCCGAGAGGACGGCGGAGAGATTCGAGGACGAAGAAGAGTGCGTGGCAAAGAGAAAGGATCAATGGAAAACGCGGGGTAGCAATGCACAAGACGACGGGAGGCGAGGCAAGACGAGCAAGGCAAGACAGGCAGGACGGGCAAGGCGAGACAACCAGGCTTCTAGATGATGGAGTGATGGCATGGGGGGCGGATTAAGCGTTTTAGATGAGAAGCGGCCAGCCAGGCAGCCTCGGAGAATCAGAGCAGCCTCGGAGGATACGACAGGGAAAAAGCAAAAGGGGGGGGAGGGTCTGGAGACCACAGACTGGACGTCTAGAAGGAGCCCTGGAGAGGGGCCAGCAGACCCGGACAGGCCAGCAGAGCATCACAGAGGGCCAGAAAAGCGAAAAGCTCCTGGAGAAGCTTTCTAGAAGAGCGCACGGACCAGCTGGCTGCATTTGTCCCGCGCGTCTCCACCCCATCTGCCGCATGCTGGTGGGCTGGCAAGCTACCACGCGCACGAGACTGGACGCACGAGAGCGCTCCAGCCTGCCACCGCCCTAACTGCCACCGCCCTACTGCCACCGCCTTGCCGAGCCAGGGCTGCACCTGCGGCACCTGCAGCAAGCAGCACCAGCAGTGGTTCCTTCTGCGGGAGCCCCCCATGCCAATGCCATGCACGGCTCCAACCTGCTGCCCTCTCGCGAGCTCAGCGTCGTATCACCATCGGCACTCACCTCGGGACTCTGCATCAAGCTGTGTCCCAGGACACCGTGAAATGCTTTCCGTCTTCTATCGTTCAACAGCCAAGCACTCGGGCAACGCCCATTGCCGTTCAACGTGACTCCAAGAACACTTGGCTGTGCTGCTTCAAACCCCCGCCTAGCCCTAGCCCAATCAAACGTTCCACAAGTTCGAAAGAGTCGACCATCCGTTAACGGCGCGTCGAACTACAAAACTGACCGTCGTGACCCGCACCATGTCCTGGTGACCGAATGGCGATCGTGGGTGGCTTACACTGACCAAATGCGTCTTGTTTTGATGGTATGAACCAATTAGAAACATGGTTGCCCGAGAAAACACCCGACCTCGTACCTCGTCTGCGCGACAAGTTACATGTCTTACCTTACCAAGTACGTGTCCTAGGTTGCCCGCTTTGACGAGTGAAGTGGGAAGTAGGTCTCAAGTTGGTAGGTAAAAGGTAGTGGTTGGAATTGATGCAGAAAATATCTACCTAGTACCTACCGGTACCTACCTAGCACCCAGCAACATGGAGCTATTCTTGCCGAGCCTCGTGGGTATCGATCGTGCCTTACAAATACAAAGAATCCAAGAATCACCCACAACCAAAGCCACATTTACCGCCTTTTTGAACTAGTTGGCTCATGCATCTGCAGCGCATCCGCAGCTCCAATAAACGAGGACCCAAACAGAAAAGAATAAAAAAGAGAAAAGAAAGGAAAAAAAGAAAAAAAAAAGAAAAAAAAAAGGAAAAAAAAAAACCAGGCTCCAACGACGCCAGTCGAGAACATCTCGGTCCTCCGCACAAAATCCAAGCAGAAACAAAGACATAAGGATCCTTACCTAACCAAGATATACGCAGTACACCAAAAGACCAAACGATAATCATACCCACGGTCAAGCTTGATCCACGCCTTGTACGCCAATGTCAACCATGCTGATGCCAAAGACGACTATGCCAATCCCCCCCCTTTTCCGCAAGATGTTGTTCGCCGTAACGCAAATAATACAATGTTGGCTCTAGAGCGGCTCCGAATGCGGAAGCTTCGCACGCCGATGCTGGCTGGTGCTTCGTGACAATCTGGGCCTGTTCCAACGCATGAAATACTAGTGTGTTTGACGGGCCATTTCTAGGCTCCCACAACCATGCAGGAGTCCAGAGTCGAATCCAAAGTATCCATATCTTGATTCTCTGCCCCCTCCCAGAAAATGTCGTCATCAATGTCCATGGCGTCCGGATAGCCATTCGTCTGGGCATTTGCGAAAGAGCCGTTGGGGAGCTCTTCAATGACGGGGCGCCGGTTATTGATCCACGTATAATCTTGCCAACCCTCCAACTCGCCCTCACGGTACCCATACAAAACTTGCGTCATGAGTGTGGGGAACAGTGACATGCCTGTATCGGCCATCTCCAGAGCGATTCTCAAATCAGCTATCCCCAGTGGATTACGCTCGCTGGCAGCCTTGGCTTCAATGGGGAGCAGCCCGAGCTTGTCTCTGGTCACTTCACCCCGCATGGACCCTTCTTCTTCCAAATGAAGTTGCTTCTTGTATTTGTGAGTTTGGATCCACGTAGTGCCAACGCCATAGCCTGCAATTCCTGAATCTCCAGGGCCGTTACTTCGTGTCCGACTAACAATCTGCGTCAACACTTCTTTTATGAATATTTCAGTAGCAACAGTCACAAGTTGTGGTGCCTCTGTTGCGTGTCCGCTAGGAAGTCCAGCTTCATAGCAGAATGGCAACATTCGGCCAGTAATCACGCCGACATCTGGGAACTCGCCTGACTCGATTGCCAATGGCTGGGCGAACCGCTTTCGAATTTCCAAGTCAAAGTCTACACTAGGATCAGTTGCCCGAACCTGAAGAAGACGTAGAAAAAAGGAAAAGAAAAAGGAAAAGAAAAAGAAAAGGGAAAGGAAAGGAAAGAAAGAGAAGACAAAAACATGAATAAAAGATGAACTCACTCATGTTATTGATGCCTGCCGCTGTATTTGGGACGGCATCGATGGTGGCTAATGACTTACGATGCCCCTCCATAAACACGTTTGATATGCTTTCAAAAGGATCATACTACCGCTTTATTAGCCAGAAAATCAAAAAAAAAAATCACAAAATCCCCATATTCCCACTTTCCATACTCACATTATTATGCACGAGATCCTTTATGCGCCTGCGATCTCGTGGTGGGAGTAGCATAACCTCCCCTTTGAGTTTCCGTTCGGTGGCATCGCCGGTGACAGGCTTATTGCCAGGTGTGGCGGCTGGCTTATCATTTGCACTGACCCAAGGTGCCGGGCCCTGATCGGGCATTTCTCTCGTAACATTGCCAAGTATCGCAGCAATAAGCTGATTGTGGAGGTGATCCTTTTCGCCCGTGTTATCAGCAAGTATCGGGTCTATCCGTTCTAGGTATTCAGCCTGACTGAGACGACCTATTGTTTTCATATCAAGTTAATTCAATCATGTCCAAGTGATGTGTTGAAAACAATGAGGTCATGGAAAACTTACCAATCAAAAATTCCGCTGTTGATTCCTTATATATAAGCCATTGTTCTCCACCAATGGCGCTCTTGAGCGCAGCATATAACGGTTCGAGGTCAATCCGCGCAGGAATGATTTGACTCGTCTTGACCGGCTTTCCCGAGCCAGGCGCCGTCATGGACAATGTCTTATTCGCGAGAGTCGGCGTCGAAAGACTGGCTGCCGGACGGCTCAAGGCCGCGGGGTCGATGTCGGGCATGATACGGAGGATCGGGGAGGGGGCGGGAGGTGCAGGCGGGTATCACGATGCGGACGTCGCGTGCGGCGAGAATGCAACGCGCGACGCAGAAAGGTGCTCATGAGTCCCATCAATCGATTGCTTGAAGTAATGCGATCACGGTGCTGGAGTCACCTTGATGATTCGCGCATGATGCGGTCGCGAATTTGATGGCAGTTGCGCGAGTCGGGACTGAACTTGAGGTAGAGGGTGGAGGTCAACGGGCAGGGTGAAGTCACCTGTCGAGAGTTCGCCAGAGAGACGGCTCAGACATTCACAATTACGGGGGTGTGCGCTCCTGGGCCAGTGCTTGAGTAAGTAGCGGTACATAGGGTGCTTGACACATTTGGCGTGCAGTCATGTGGCAGCATTGGTCTCGGTACCTGTCCCAATTCGTGGGGACCCCCTCCCACCTCCCACCTCCCACTTATCGGCGGTACCTGCTGGGGCCGGTGCGTAGAACCTCCAGTCTGGTCAACATCCTTGTCCCCCTCCCTCGACGCGTTCGTCGCGTCCCAGATCTGATTCGATTTGTCTTGCGCTCAAGGGGGAAAAAAAGAGGAAAGAAGAGGAAGAAGGAAAAGAAGAAGAAAACGAAGAGAAAGAATTTTACGTTGCGCCGCACACGCTGTGGTGTGCCACGATGCAGTAGCCATGGCATCAGAACGCATCATCTCAGCTCTCGAGCATTTGATTGCCCACATCGTGCCCAGCGATCCAGAGGAGGATGCAGACGCAGCTCAAGACCGGCACGACGCATGCTTGGAGCTGGTCACGTCCATCATAGACAAGTAGGCTCTCTTTATCTCCTGTTCCGTTTCCCTCTTCAGTCCCCCCCATCAAGAGTTACTTCGTAAAGTCAGAATACACGTGCTCATACAAAAACAACACAACTTATCGCAGTCCTCAAAGTCCCGCCATCTCCTCCGACGTCAACCACGCCTCGGATCTCATAAAGCGGAAGCTCATTCAAACGAACCCGAGCCAAGCTCTCAGATTCTCGAATCTATACTCGCGACTCTTATCCCTCCCCGTGTTGGAACATAAATGGGCCATCTTGTATCTACTCTACCAGCTCGCCGATTCCCCGGATCCCAACGAACCACTTCCTCTCAGTCCCGTGAAACAAGTAGTGACCAACGACCGAGATGCCATCAGCAAGGATGCCTTCAAGAGGCAAAGTCGAGACCGCGTCAAGGCATCAACGCCTAATCTGAGAAATGAGGATGATCAATTCAGAGATGCGTTCCAGCCCGAAGGCCTGAGGAGAGTCTCGGTCTCTAGGCAAGGAGCAGCGGCGGACGCGACAGCTCGGCAGGAAAAGGTGCCGCTGTCGCCGCAGCAGCAACAGCAACAGCCTAAGAGAGACGTGTCGTTAAAGTCTACGTTACTTGCCAGCAATTATACTGAAGTTGATCCCCCCGAGACGGATATCCTCCGAGATTTGTCCTTCACGTTGCAAGGATTGTCGTCCACTACGCTTCCGTTCTCCAAATCAGATACTTTGAGGTTGCCGGCAACGGTTCCGCTACCTCTGGTTTCGATCCTTCATAAACTGGCGGAGCCATCTCTTCTATACCGCGGATTAGACGAGTACTGCAAGACCCACGCGAGCGGTCTACTGGGCCAGAGCCTGCGGGCTGCAATCGGGAGTGAGTTGCGCTCGTATCTCAGCCTCATTGCAACGCTAGAGAGTCAGATTCGGCGTGCCTTGTCCTCGCTCGATGTGAATGCACCACGCGGAGGCATTGGCAAGGCGGGTGTGACGCTGAAACGATGTGTCGTGTGGACGCGTGAAGCCACAATGGGCCTTCGGCTGATGAGCCTCATTGCCAAAGAGTCGGACAACAAGGCCGGTGGACAGCTTATTTCGCTGATTCATAGCTTTTCATCATCCCACGGCGATCCAGTCGTAGCAGCTTTTGCAGAGCGGCTCCTCGGAAGCTTTACCAAGCCCTTTTACGACATCCTGCGGCACTGGATCTACGATGGCGAACTATCAGACCCCTACCAGGAATTCTTTGTCCGAGAACAAGACGGCAAAAAGTTAGACATGCCGGAACGCAAAGGTGGCGCAAATGCAGGCAACGTATGGACAGATAAATATGAAATCGACGACAACATGATACCCAGCATCATGACGCAGGATTTCGCCCAAAAGGTGTTCCTCATTGGCAAGTCACTCAACTTTATTCGCCATAGCTGCGGTGATACCGCGTGGGTGGAGAATTACTCCAAAGCCGCGTCCAAGGAGCTTCGCTACGGCGACACGGCGACGCTGGAGGCTTGGATTGACGAGGCGTACAAGACAACCATGAAGAGGCTGATGGACCTCATGGCCAACAAGTTCCATTTGTTTGAGCACCTCAAGGCTCTCAAGGACTACATCTTGCTGGGCCAGGGCGACTTTATTGCCTTGCTGATGGAATCTCTGGCCGCCAATCTAGACAAGCCAGCAGGGGTGCAATACCGTCACACGCTGACGGCGCAGCTCGAGCACGCCGTCCGCGGATCCAACGCGCAGTATGATTCCGCCGAAGTGCTGCGCCGCCTCGACGCAAGAATGCTGCAACTGTCCCACGGAGACATGGGATGGGACTGCTTCACGCTGGAATACAAGATTGATGCTCCCGTGGATGTGGTCGTCACGGACTGGGGCAACAGACAATACCTCAAAGTCTTCAACTTCCTATGGAGGATCAAACGCGTCGAGTTCGCCCTCCTGAGCACCTGGCGCAAATGCATGACTGGCGCGCGCGGCGTCCTCCAGAATCCCGACCCCGTCGTCACCCAAGCCTGGAGATCTACCCGCGGCGTGCTGGCCGAGATGATTCACTTTGTCGGCCAACTCCAGTATTACATCTTGTTTGAGGTGATTGAGTCGTCGTGGGATGAGCTGCAGAAGCGCATCCACAAGGAGGACTGCACTCTCGACGATCTCATCAATGCCCACAAACGATATCTCAACGACATCACCCACAAGGGCCTGCTGGGCGCCAAGCGACGCCACCATCACGGTGGCAGTGCCGACGAGGAAGATGCCCGTGGTGCAACTTCGTCGTCGTCCTGGTATCTCGACCAACTAAGTGACATTTTGCTCCTCATGCTCGACTATAGGAAATCCGTCGACGGTCTCTACAGCTGGAGCGTGTCGGACTTTACGCGCAAGCAAGAGGCTGATGTGCGAACGACAACCAAAACCAAGCACGACCTAGATGATCATTACATGGCCGGGTCCGGTGCTGGTGCTGGTGCTGGTGAGGATGGCGATGGCGACGGCGACGGTGGTGTTTCCTCCGAGTTCCCCCTCCTACAGGACCGTCTGCACCAGCTCGGCGTGTCCTTCAAAGGCAGCGTCCAGATCCTGCTAGGAGATCTGGCGTACCAGCCCAACGTAGACATGCGTTTCTTGGGAGTCGCCATGAACTTCAACGACGTCTATCAGCCCACGAGGAGGAAAACCAGGCCGGCGGGCGGACCAGCTGCCTCAGCCAACACGACCAAGGGGTGACCATTTCTTGTTTCTCTCTGTATCTCGTTTTTTTTTTCTTCTAGCGCCCGGAAGACCTTTTCTCCCATAATTCATGATTGGAGGCCACTCCTGTAGAGAAGCATTCTGTGCTCTGCAATCAATACCATAATTTGACAAACCCCGTCATCCACTCATCCACACCTCTCAAGACCCCAAATCAGCTCCAACTCCACACGCGTCTTACAATCCCCCCCACGACATGACATGCCTTGACAGTTGGAGAGCATGACAAAGCGAGTGCACGGCGCTTTCTTGCTTGGGGAGTCCAGTCCAAACAGACACACGCCCCACGTGGTAGTCGTGTGTCTGGCAGTCATTCCCTATCTTGGCCTCACCGTGTGTCTCTCTGTTTTGTTGCTGATCTCGTTTGTCGAAAAACTTGTATGGGAGGTTTTGGCGGGACGGACGGGAGGATGGGCTTGGGTGGTTGGGTTGGGTATGTTTCTGCATGGAGGTTGAGATGCAGACATGTAGGGAGGACAAATAGAGGTGCACGTGTATGTATTCACAATGTATGCATATATGTGTGCTTTGATTTTGTCCATCTATACGGGCGTTGCAGTGAGAATGTACACGCACACACTCACACAAACCTACATGTGTATGTATGTACTAAATGAAACCGGCTTTATTTCTATTTCCTTTTTTCTTTTTCCTTTTCCTTTTTCTTTTTCTTTGCTTTGTTTGTTTCGCATGTTATTCCTGAACGGACCCTGAGATGGGCGACAAAGGAGCAGGAGCGAGGACAAACAGCGTTGTTAGGACTACGTTATTCACGAGGATTTGCTTTTTATCACACCTACCTATTAAGGGCGTGCAGTGATAATACACACACACACACAGCATGCAAACTGAATGGACGGGCTTTATTCCTCTCTCTCCCTCTCATGGCGCGAAACATGCACGCATTTCAATATTTGTTCTTTCGGGCTAGATAGAGCTCGCAACTTGTGTGTTGGGGGCATGATTTGCACTAAGCATTGCGGCGATTGGTGCTTGAATTTCGCCGAGACAGATCTATGGATGAATGAGGCGATCCTTTTTCTTTTTTTCTTTTCGTTTTTTTTTTTTTCCTTTTTTTCTTTTT
>SRPT01000221.1:0-39970 GCA_018360205.1 Claviceps digitariae
CCCCTTTTTCTCCAAGAAAAAAAACAAAAAAAAACAAAAAACAAAAAACAAAAAGAAATAAAAAGAAAAAAAAAGAAAAAAAAAGAAAAAGAAAAAATAAAAATAAGAAAAACATGAAAAAAACATCGTCTTTTGAACTTTTTTTGTATTGGTTATTTATTGTATTCTACTGTATTGTTCGTATTCGTTTTTATAAAGTAGCCATGCTATTGGTGTAATACATCTTGAATTGAAACGCGACCCAACTGTACTATACAAGGCTATATCTATGCTATGCTAGGTTTTCGCCCCCTCTGTTTGAACTCTCCATGGATGCGCTTTGTGAATCATAATTCGTCTATTTCTATTCCTTGGGAGATGCTGCCCAAACGCCGAAAGAACAAACAAGAAATCAGGAATGCATAAAAAAAAAAACAATAAAAAACCTATTCGGAGCAGTCTGCACAGTTATTGTCCTCGGCGTCCCTCCGCCTTGGTCTCTTCCATTTCTTTTCGCATAATCTCATTGAATTCGTCTGGGTTGTCGAGATACAAGTGATGACCGGCCTTGGGGATGATGATGACGCGTGCGGCCCCGTTCTCGTTGCGTTTCTCCTCGTCGCTGCCGTGCAGGCGTGCTTGGGCGCTGGCTTCTTTGAGTTTCTGCTCTGCTGCCAGGCCGCCTGCTACGTCCATCCAGTCGTTTTCGCCGTACATGAAGACGACGGGGATACCTGTTTCTTTGCGCGGCGTGGCTGGGGTGAGATTGCCGGTGGTGGTGGTGGTGGTGGAAATGGAGGATTGCTGAGGAAGCGGCTGTCGGCCGACTTGATGGATGCGGTTGATGAGAGGACGGCGGGCGTAGGCGCCCGGGGCGAGTATGTAGGCCAGTGCGTATTCGCCACTGCCTTTCTGCTTGAAAATGGAAAAGGAGTATTCATGGAGGGCTTGCGCCTCGTCGGGGGGCAGGTGGTTGAAGCGGCGGGAGCTCCAGCCGGAGACAAAGCGGGGACCCAGGGGGCCGGCGTAACGGACGATGCTGAAGGGAGAGACGTTGGCGTCCCAGAGCCAGACAAGCCAGCTGGGAAGTGGTCGTTTGGGAGCACTTGATGGCGGTGGCGGTGATGATGGTGATGGTGATTGTTGCTGCTTGTGTTGTGCATCTGTGGCAATGGCGTGCTGGGAGCCGTTCTGCATGGGGACCTGGTGTTTGAGACCTGCTGTAGTGGTGGCCTGCTGGTCTTGAGTGAATTCGTTTTGAACAGTGGACTCTCCGGGCTCGGGAAGAGACGAGTTGACGGCGTAGGGGTCCTCGGGTATGCCGACGGGCGAAGCAAGTATCAATTTCTTCAGATGGCCGGGGTATTTGATGGCGTATGAAACGGCAAGATAGCCGCCCAGGGAGTGGCCCAGGAGCGTGAAGCGCTCAATCTTCCTGGCCTTGCGCCACTCCTCCAGCGCGTCGATGAACCAACTTTCCGCCTCGTCGACTTTTTCATCCCGACCACGGGCGTGGATCTTGAAGGCCGGTCGCGACGAGTTTCCCATGCCGAGCATGTCAAGGGCGTACAGCCTCAGGCCAGGAATGCGCGTGATGGGCTCAAAGTTCTTGAAGAAGAAGCCGAGGCCGGCGCCGTAGCCGTGGATCATGACAAGCGTCTCTTCCACCTCTTCACCCTGGCGCTCGATGCAGACCTCGTTCAGGGCTCTGTTTTCCCCAGACAGTTGAACGAGTGATTGACGCCATGTTCTGATTCCGTAGGGATCAGTTCGGGGTTGATTCATGACTTGCGAGAGGGTTGCTGGTGTGGTGGCGGCGGCGGCGGCGAGATCATCGACCGTTTCTTTCAGGTAAGGAATCATGGAGAGAACGGCGCGCTCTGCCATCTGAGGCGTCACGCTATTCCACTAGGTGTAAATTGTCAGTTGGACAGAGAGGAAGGTAGCAAGGCAGGCAGCAGGATGGGAGTGAACGGTTTTGATTTCATGTACGGGGACGAAGCAATGGCTTACCCACTGATACGCGGCATCTTTGTAACCGAGCGGGAAATACATGGAAGGGCCCTGGCGCGTAGGCTGCGTAGGTTTCGCAGGCGACTCGAGCTGGGCTGGCGTGTCTGGATTTGAAGACATGTTGATGTCTGGTTGTGGTGACGTGGATGTGGTGATGGATGATGTTGACGTGGACGTTGACGGTAAGGACGCAGCCAGCGCGGAGAGCACGATGGGTGACCGTGGCAGGACAGCAGGAATGGCTTGCAATCTGAGCATCGGCCTGCCGGGCTGAAGCAGAGGTTTCTGATACAGAAGCGTGTGCCAAGGGCGGGCAAATTGCATGCTTTTATCCCTCGCCTCGCCTCGCGTCTGTCTGATGATGATGCCTGGTGAGCATGACGGGCACAACGGGCACGACGGGCATGTTGCGCCACGCGGACTTAACAACGACGCTGATGACGGCAACTATTTTTTAGTCAACGAGCAGCGACTCATCAACGCAACGTTGTTTGGCTGCTCCGGAGTTTGCGTCTGTCCGTGCCGAGGCCGATACCACTCTCCAGCCCCACCCGGCCAGCCCAGCCACAGTTGCAGCCACAGCCAACCGCCATGACGCAGCGCAGCGCGAGACAACGGCGGAAAAAAGGCTGCCCATTGATTTGCTCGCAGCGACGAGCAACATCGCATCGCTTGCCCGGTTTAGTCTTTGGCTAGGAATTTTCTAATTTTCCTCATCGTCAAGAGTTTGTCTCTGATTTACCCACGACACATGCACATGCATACCTCAACCAGCAGACCAACAAGCCCCGTCCCGTCGTCAATACCATCACAAACCTGCTCTTCACCATTGCGTGCGACCATTGCCAAACGTTCTTCTTGGTCGCCAGCAAGCCCGCGACTGCATGGCCCATGACTCTCGCTAACAGGCTGCGTGTCCAGCCTCGATAGGAAGACGAAAAAAAAAAAAGAAACATTCAAAGACCTTGGCTCCCGAAAAGAATCCCGTCTTTTGTCCGACAATTGCCTCCCACCCCCTCCACCCAACCATGCCCGAGGATATCGACTCGATCGTCAAGGGTGCTCCCGTCGTCGCCGACAATGTCAAAAGCACGTCTCGCCCGTCCACCATCAATCTCCCAACCTTGGGCAAGCAAGGCGACCCTCTCAATCATACACCAAGCTCCCCCGCCATGGTCTACCTCAACCTCCTCATCCTCGAAGCGTCTCTGCGAGCGCAGTTCCTCGAGCTGCGCGCCCGAAAACGTCACCACACCTTTTTCCTCACGCTCTTGACCCTGTGGGTGGCCTTTTTCGGCTACAAGCTCTACTTTGCTCCGCGCGAAGACGGGCGTGGAGTAGGAGGCTCCATCTACTGGGCGTTGGAAGGCGCGCAAAAGGTGTGCTTCATGGGCGGCATCATCACGGCCATTCTGATCTGGGGAACGGGCATCTGGGAAAGGGGGATACGTTGGCCGCGCCGATGGTTTGCCATTTCCAATCGCGGCCTGCGCGGCTTCAACTGCAAGCTCGTCATCATACGACAGCCATGGTGGGCTGAATTACTCTCGACGATTGGATTTTTCTTGACCTACGGCTTGCTTTCGCATACTGCGAGCTCGTCGTACCGTCACGTGGAGCCTTCGCTGCTGCGGGAGACGGAAAAGGAGCTTCAACTGCATCATGGCGATGGCCGTCTCCCTACGCTGGTGCTGCCGCCTGACGACGAGGAGAAAGGAGGAGGTCACGAGGACGATTTGGCACCTGGGGGGGACTACGTCAAGCTCCTGCTGCTACCCAAGCCCTTTTCACCCACGTTTCGCGAGAACTGGGAGCTGTACCGAACGGAATACTGGGAAAGAGAGAATGAGCGGCGAGCGCTGCTGCGCCAAAAGGTCAAGGAGCATGATCGAAGACTGGCCAAGCAGGCCTATGGCTGGTTTTGGTGGCTGCCGTGGCGGCAGACTCCCCGGCGCAAATCGCAGGCGCAAGGCCATTCGAATGCGCACAAGACGCTTCATCACCGCCACACGGGCAGCGAAAAGTCAAAGAGGCATCGTAGCGGCAGCGTGCGTCGCCTGTCTATGAGTTCGTCCCGCAGCCAGACGCCCGTCTTGGACGTGGTGGACGACGGCCCAAGCAACCGCCGCAGCAGCACCGCCGCCCCGGACAAGCGCCGAAGAAAGGCGCCATCCATGTCCACGGCCAAACCAAGACGATCAGGAACAGAATCCAGATCAGTCACGCCAGAAAGCCCGTCGCCGCTCACGAAAGAAGCAACAATAAAAACGGATGATCACTCTCTCTCTTCCGTCTCCCCTGCCGAAGGTAGTGGAAGGGTGTTGCGGAGCGCAGGACAAAGGACCAAGTCCTGATCAAGTTAAGGGAGGCTACTCGGTGGGGTTGTCGGATGAATATTTGCTTTTTATTTTTTTTTTCCCTCTGTCATTTTTCTTTTTCTCTTGTAGAGAGGTTCCATGTGAGGAGACCAACATTAAATGGGCATCGTTTTTTTTTTCTCTTTTTTTTTCTTCTTGCCATTTTTCTGGGCCGCATACACATGGGATGGACGCTTTTCTGTACAAGACCGCACGTTGTAAAGGGGATGCTTCCAACATGTTACAGAATCGCCGTGCCGTGTTGTTGCCGCGCGTCCATTTCTCTCTGTCTGTCTCTCTTACACACCCACACACCCACACACACTCTCTCATTCTTTTTTCCTTTATTAGCAAAAGTCGAGAATGTACACTCATGTATAAGACATACACGCTTGAATTGTCAGGCAAAGCAGCGAATACATTATGCGCAAGGGGCAGGCAACTGCATCTCTCAATGAAAAGCCGGCCATCTTATCGACTTGTGCTATTCGTGAATATTCATTAGTTGTGGTATATATATATATTTATAAAGGAAATATTCGGCCACTGCTCGAGAGAGGTAATGTCTCGCAATGTACTGCAGCAAGCAGCAAGACTTGACATCGACAAAGCGGGAAAACCAGGATCCCTTACATGCAGCAATCTGCAACAAACAGCGTCCATCACATCGCAGGCAGCACCGACGGATTTATCTCCGCCCGAGACACAGTCCGACGCTGTATCTGTCTCTGATGCCCAACACGGACCAAATGGGGACCTTGTCTCTCTCTTTCCTCCAGTTTACAGTTTTCAGCACCTGAGCAGTGAGACAAATGTCTTGCGTGCCGTGCAACATTAGATCTCAGCCTACGGATACGTTATTCGCGAGGCGGGTATAAAGGTACACACATGCGCGCACTAGGGATGACGACGCAGACCGTGGATATCAGTCGCCTGTGGCGAAGATGAAGAAGATAGGGGGTGCTTGATAGACATGGGGAAGCAAAAATGGCAAAAAAGAGGTATGAAAATCAGGGGCAGATAGACATGCGCAGTAAGTACATGCGCAACGGATAGAACAGCCACTACAGGATCTCATGATTGACCTGACGTAGACGAAGGAACTATTTACATGTTGTACTTGGTGTATTCCGCATGAGGACAAATGGCGGCTCCGAAAGAGATGCACAGACCTAGGGAGATGTTGCTATTTCTTCTTTTTTTTACTTAAGTACCTAAGTACTTAAGGAAGGACGGGAAATTGCACACTGTAATCGGCTAGTAGTAAAGTAAAGTACCAAGGTATTTGCAGTTACCGCTCAAGGCACATCTCATGGCGCGGCTCCAACTCCCGAGTCTGGCCTGGCCGGTAGGTAGTAGGAGGTACATACTAAGACGTACATACTACAGTGGGCATGGGTGTACCATGACAGCACGAGATGTGTTGGCCATTTCTAGTGCTTCTTCCATGGAAAATAAGGGAAAATTATCCGACTACCCACTGTAAGCAAGTACTTTATCCGCAGCGCTTGGAAAACAGCCGACACCTGGCACCTGGCACCTGGCACCTGGCACCTGGCACCTGACACCTGACACCTGACACCTGGGCAGGCACCAGGTCTCTTCTTCCATGTTCCACGTCGCTCAAGTGCTTACTGCTTTAGGTTTTTCCTAGGTACCTAGTAGAGGTATTCCGCAAGCCCTTCACGCCAAAACGCCAAACCCTTAGCTTCAATCCTCAATCCTCAATCCTCAATCTTCATGTGGCGTCAACCAGCCACTCACATCGAACTGATCACCCGTACGGGCAGCAGCCAGCGCCAGCCGCCCCCCCGTCTATACGGCGCCACCCCCGACGCGTCAGGTCATGTTTGGCCTTGTCTGGTCTGGCGGCTCAATGGTACCTTGCATGAGGCACCCCAGACCCGATCGTTTTTCACGGCTTGAAACCGCCGCGCGGTGGGCCGGACCCTCGATTACGGAGAGAGAGCGCAAGGGCCCCTAAAACAAAACAAGGGGAAAAAGAAACCAAAAACCATAGCCGGATACGCCGGAACGGAGAAGGGACATGATGGCGGATAAATGGGCTATGAGACGGGCAGCTTTGTTCACATCCTACGGAGGATAGCGCAAAGGAGAGATATATATACAGCCTCTATGTCCCCGCGCGCGTGGTGACAATGCCTTGACGGCCAAAACAAGGGATTGAGACAGTGAGACCTGGCTCGTCACCATTCCATTCATTTTCTGTTTTACTTATTCATTACGTATTCTGCTCTGAGTGTTGACTTTGAAGTCGCTCATTTTCACACAATCTTTTGAAATATTTACGTACATATATACACAAACAAAGTCGCACGCAAGACCACTCGTTTCGGTAAACATACGACGAAGAAAGAGAAAAAAAAAAGAAAGCAAAAAGGACAACATGTTGCGAACCATGACCGGCACGACGACGGCGCTGCTGGCGCTCTTCTCAGCAACAGCACTGGCCAGCGTCAACATCGCGGACGTCAAGGACACTGTGCTGCCGGGGGGCTTCTCAAGCTGCCTCTTCTACGACGACTTCTCAGGACCGAGCGGAAGCCTTCCCGACGAGTCGAAATGGCAAATCGATCTCGGCACCAGCTACCCCCACGGTCCCAAGCACTGGGGCACGGGCGAAATCCAGGTGTACACCGACAAGCCGCAAAACTTGCGCATCACGCCCCAAAAGACGCTCAAAATCACGCCCGTGCGCGACTGGAACAATTCCTGGACGTCAGCCCGTATCGAGACCAAGTCCCAGTGGGACTTTTCTTGTGGTCAGGGCGAGCGCATGCGCGTCGAGGCCAAGATCAAGCTGGGCGGCAACCCGGAAAAGAACTCGCTGGGCATCTGGCCGGCCTTCTGGGCCATGGGCGGCTCGTTCCGCGGCCATTACTTTTCGTGGCCGTCCGTGGGCGAGATTGACATCATGGAGTCGGTCAACGGGCTGACTGATGTCTGGCACACCGTCCACTGCGGCGTGTACCCCGGCGGCGTCTGCAACGAGCCCAGCGGCGTCGGACATCAGACCAAGAAGGTGAAGAGGAATGCCTGGCACACGATTGCCTGGGAGGTTGATCGCCGCCACGCCGCCGGCGCGGGCAAGCAATCCATGAGCTGGCTGGTTGATGGCCAGACGCGATGGACCCTTTTCGAGAGCAATCTGACTACCCCCGGGAACGCCACCGGCGCTGCCGCCTGGAAATCCCTCACTGATAACAAGATGATGATTCTGCTGAATGTGGCCGTCGGCGGAGCATTCCCCAACGGCGTCTTCAATTCCGACGGCGTCGCCAAGATTGACACCCCCACCAACATGACACTCGGCGGCGATGGTGCAAGCATGGAGGTGGACTACGTGGCTGTCTTTTCGACGGGAGAGCGAGACAGTCTATAACTTTGACGTCTGTTGTTGTTTATCTTTGTTGCTATTTTAGCATAAAAAAGAGGACGGGAGGAGAGGAACGGCCGGGATGGAATCTTTTTGATTTTGAGAAAAAAATATATCAATGCCAGGTGCTTGCTTTGGGCAGACGATGCGGAAATGGTACAAGCTGATACTTTTCTGTGAACCTACCTGGACTTTTCCAACCCCTAACAGGAGGCATTTTCTGATTCTCTGATATTCTGCGGTCCGCATCTTGATAGATATAAATGTTTCGTTAGGCTAGACTAGACACTCGGGCCATTCAGTCCGGCGTTTTCTTTTCTTTATTATTATTATTATTATTATTATTATCGTCGCCCTTTTTTGCTCGTCTGAAAAACCCCCAGGCACTACACTCGCCACTCGTCGAGCATACCTCCCGTCTCCCCCGTTTGTCCGGGCCTTTGACTTGGTCATCACCATTGACCATCATTGCCTCCGCAGCTACCAGACCCCACCGCATGTACCAAGTATTTCCTCTTCAATTATCTCGTAACCCCGCGAAATGCTCCAGAAAAGGAAACCTAGAGAAAACCAAACGACGCCAACTTTTGACCCCAAACTCCACCACGCCATGCCATGCCATGCATCCGAGACATTGCGCCACACACACCCCTGAAAGCTCTTGTCCGCTCCTTCCGGCCCCAGAATCGTCTACTCACCATACAGCGGCCCGAAGGAAGTGAATTTCTCCAGCGGTGGCTCTTGAGTTATGGGGCGGTAGATGGACGGGTGGAAATGCATGCATCGTCGAGGACTTGATCAGAAACACAACACGTAATTGAGATGGATGTCAAATTCTGTCATGAAAATCAAATAAAGTAGACAGTATCAGTTAGTACAGTACTGTGGTATGGAATGCATATAATGCGAGAATAAAGACCAATGCTCAGCCCTAAAAAAAAAAAGAAAAGAAAAAGAAATCGATACATAAAAACAGTAGCCATGCATGCAAAACATCGACAAAAACACACACACACACACATATCGCCCATCAAACGCTTCGCTTGTATCTTTCTTATTTCGTCATTTTCTTTTCCCAGATTAACACAATGAGCGAGTCTAGCTCCTCCTCTGCCGGTTTCAGTACATCGCCGTCTCGATGTTTGTCTGGCTGCTCGGGCGGAGGGGCTGCTGCGGAACGGACTCCCCTCTTCAAGTACGCCTGCCAGACGGAACCGCTCGCCACTTCTACCGAGTCGACCAGCTTCCATACCTCTTTGCGGCCGGTCCATTCCAAGGGCATCCGGTCGACCTGGTCCTGGTTGATGATGAGCTCGCTCGACACTGGCGGGTTGGCTGAGACTACGTCTTGGTCGTTCTTTTTGTCGGTCTTGTTGTCGTTCGTTTTGTGGTTTTGGTTACGGTTACGGCTGTGGTGACGATGAGGACGACGATGGCTCAGTCCATCTGGGTGGTGACTGATGGACACGCCGTTGATGACCGCCCAGTCATCACGGAACAAGTACTGGTGCATGAAGCAGGCCTCGCCGCAAACGTTTGTGACAAGATGCGCCATCCCAACATCTACCCGCTGTCGTTCCTGGTAGTCGTGGAGCAACAGCGGCCGCACCCCCATCTCGTGGCTCTCGAGCTCGGGTCTGTAGTCGGAATCGTGGGGGGAGTAGAAGCCAGGGATGACATGCATATTGATGTCTGCTTCCTTCTTCACACACTCCCTCAGCACATTATCCCATTTTTGGGACCCGTATGACGAGGCAGGGACTTCCAACTCCAGGCAAGACAGCTTCGGGATTAGAGACACGACGTGCCTGCTCAGAATGATGGCGCCGCCGCCGTATGTTGTGAGAGATTCGCCATCTTCCTGCCAGTCTGATCGCTCGCTTGGAATACCGATATATAGCTGATGATTGGCGTTGTAGGAGGAGGAGAGACGCTCGCGCAAGTATGTCAAGCTAGGGAAGAAGATGGTGTCCTCGACGACGCCGAACCAGTGCTTCGGTTGCCCGCTGGCTGCCAGAGTCGCGCCATACGCCTTCATGAGTCGAACCAACTCGTAGTATCGTTTCGTCTTTGATACGGGCTCGGTGGTCGATGTGACGTATGCAGCAATGCCCGCCTCGTAAAGCATCATGTCTATGTCGTCGAGCTGGGCTGATGAGGCATTGTCTAGCATAAGTACCACGTCTGCACCGTTGCTTGATCCGTTCCCGTCCGTCAGCCACCGATTCCAAGCTCGCAAGATGGCCCAGTCCTTGTCCGCGATTCGTTCGTACGAGGTTGACACGCCGAACAGAAATTTAGAGCCGGACATTTTGGTTTGATCCGTCGGAGTAGAACGATGACTCGGCAACTCCATTCTTTTGGTAGCTCGAAGCTGAGAAGTTTTTGCATTTTTCACATCAATAATCTTTGCCACATTCGAGTAAGGCTGGAACTTTACGTGAATATCGGTCATCGGCCCAATATCCGATGACTGTTCCTTGGACGTTATTCTCCATGCTTGCCATTTTGTGAAGTTGGTGAGCCCAAACGTCTTTGTCAATCGCTTTAAATATTCCTCCTCGGACAAAAAATCTCCCACGAGATTTGTATCTTCAAAGTCATAAGTAAGTCTTGACCTTCTTTGACGATACAATCTCGTTGACTGAAAGAGAAGCCCAGCGATGCAAGCAGTGAGCAACAGATGGCTCAATCTCAACTGGAACGCTGAGAGGCCTTTGGATAATAACATGGTCCCAGCCAGACGCAGCGCCAGGCTGCGGATGAAGAAGAACAAGAACAAGAAGAGAAGAAAGAAGAAGGAGAAGGAGAGAAGCAGAAGCAGGAAAAAAAAATGAACGGTTTAGATGAAAACAACGCAGATTAAAAATTAAAAATGGACAGAAAAAAAAACCTTTAAGAATTGGAAAAAAAGTTGAGATTAGCTTGTTGGCGCAGCAGACTCATTGTGGTCCTGACAGGGGGGGATAACGACAGACATACTATGGCATCATATGCCAGGGATCAGTGAAAAGTACTTCTACTTGGTGGAACTCTAGATGGACGTATTTGGTCCGGTGCTCTGGAATTGGAGGAAAAGACAACGCTGTTGAACCTAGGTAAATACTAATGCTGTAGGTGCATACATGGGTACCCAGTACTTTAGGAGCAATACCTAAAGTACCCGTGGACCTGACGAGCAGAGATCAAAGAGCATCGCCAAGTCATGGATCGCGCGCCATCCCTTTTTTTTTTTTTTTTTTTTGGATGTTGTTGAAACCAACAGTAAGCAAGCATCCTTCCCCCAACGCTCGCGAGTTGCCATACTAACAAGAGGAAAAACCACATGGAAAAGACTTGAAACTGCCCAGTGGGGCCTTCGCAACTTACAACAGATTCCCTCAATCCTTCCGGCACCTGCCAACGGCGGTCGGAAAACTCCCCTAGTGCATGTCCATGGTTCGACCGGCTACAGGGGCCCATGTCGTGTTCGTGCCAAAAATGATAAATAGACGCGATGAAACCTCGCTGCATTTGCTCCATCTGATGTCCTCGTCCTCGCCGCCTCGGCTGTGCAATTTGAATAATTGTAAAATATGTCCTGTTACTTCCACTTGCGGATAAAGTTTTGTGTGTCTCTCTATGCAGGACTCTCAGCATTGGGAGCTGCTGACGACCCTGGCTGTGCCGCCGGTGAAGGCGCTGGCGTCTTTTGTGGCTTGTTCGTTCGAAGCAACTGCTTGGAGGCGTAATTGGCTGGCAAATTCACAGCGACGGTCGCTTTTGCATCTCGAAAAAGATCAAAGCACTCGCCAAGGACTTGTGCTGCATTTTGGCCCGCTGGTGCAATGCTCGAATCTAGAATCTCTTTGATGTGATCCTCAATCTCTTCAAACTCTGCCATATCATTCCAATATCGATCTGGTATGCCGCTATTATGTAACAACGCAAGCAGTCCGGCAATGACCGTGTTTGCCGCCCCTAGGATGGTGATGGGTTTCCCGTCTTTCAAAGACATGGAACCGAGAGCTGTGAGGGCCGCTCCGAGTAGGATTTGAAGTACCATGAGGCTCCATCGGATAAAGGTGGCAAAATGAAACAGGTAAAAATAACGATACTTGTGAGAAACGACGTCGCGGTAGAGTCCTTGGGGCATGCCAATTGGTGGCCACACCTAATGACTTGGATGACAAGGTTTGTGACTTTCGCCATCTTTCACTCCACCGAGGCCATTTGCAATGCTCGACCATTCGGCTGACGATAGAAATCTATGAGGAATGACGCTGTGATGGCCATGCGATGCATGGCTTATTGGTAGCGCAGCGTCCGCGTTTGGAGTTGGCATTTCAGATTGAGGCATTTCCCCCCCTTATTTATGTAAGTTGACCGTCCGGTACCGTTACTTTTGACCACAGACCACAGGCTCTCTTGACGTCTTCTTCAGGGCAATGAACGAATGCCGAGTAATGATTTTCAGGATGCGGGTTTGGTAAGAAGGTTGATGCAGGAGGGTGTTAACAAAGGGCTGAACGGCGGATGCATAAGTAGAAAGATGAAGGAATGTCAGTCAAGTGTCATTGTTTTGAAATGGGTTGACGGATTGATTGATATTCGAGGAGCGGGGGAGGGAGCATCGGAAGCTCCTTCCCCTCCCCGTGCTGCGAATGCACTTTAGCAGCAAGTGCCTTCCCGGGCCTGGTGGCTGCATGGCTGGGTGTGCGCTTCACCGCCTGCACTACGATCATGGCAGAAAACCAAAAACTTTGGCTTGTTGGTTGGTGATGGCTTCACGCAAAGCGCTTCCTCTGCTCGCGACGCCTGGCAGCGCGACCTGGTCTCGACAGCTATTTTCGGCTCAATATAGCTGTCTCCGGCGTCGGGGTCGTAATCAGTCAACTGCGACCCCCTTTGTAGGTGCCTCGCGCATCCCACCCCGGACAAATCGTGCAAAAATGGAGGAGCAGTTCCTTTCCGCTCAAACAATAGAGCGCGACGGTAAACTATTTCGCACCATCACCGAGGGCAAGGCCACGATTCTCGTCCCTCAAGATGTCAAGGTTGGAGAGGACACCTCGGACGATCAGAAGGTTTTCTACAATCCGATTCAGCAATACAATCGGGACCTGTCGACCCTAGCCGTGAAGGTATTTGGGGAGATGCTTTTGGATAAAAGGATGGAGAATTTTAAAAGAAAAAACACGAAACAAAACATAAAACATGGCAAGAAGAGGAAACGAGACGAAGCCGAACAAAGCTCAGACGTCAAGGACAACGAGTCTACAGAGAAGCAACCTGCCGCAGCGCAAGCCCATCAACGAGAGGAAGAGAGGAGAGAAGAAGTAGAAGGACAAGAAGAAGAAGAAGAAGAGGAGGCAGGCGAAAATGGCCATGTGTACAAGCCTGCATTCAAAATTCTTGATGCTCTATCTGCGTCTGGTTTACGTGCGTTGAGATATGCCTTGGAAATACCCTTTGTCACCTCTGTCACTGCCAACGACCTGTCACCTTCCGCCACAGAATCGATCAAGCAAAATGCGCAGCATAATGGCGTTACAGAAAAAATCAAGGCTACCAACGATGATGCACTGGCTCTCATGTATCGGGCAATCGCTGCCGGCTTGTCTAAACGGGACAAACGTGGAAATCCGAGTAAAGCGCACAAGTTCGATGTCATTGATCTGGATCCATATGGTACGGCAGCCCCCTTTTTTGACGCCGCCATCCAAGCTGTGAGAGACGATGGTGGCTTGCTTGTCATTACCTGCACAGACAGTGCTGTTTGGGCTGGCCATAGTTATTGCGAAAAGACATTTGCCTTGTATGGCGGGGTTCCCGTCAAGGGAATGCATTCCCACGAAGTTGCTCTGCGCCTGATTCTGAGTGCTGTCGCCACCTCTGGAGCCAGACACGGACTGGCAATCGAGCCTATGCTGTCTCTCTCGATTGATTTTTATACCAAAGTCTTCATCAAAGTCACTCGATCGCCGTCGGCCGTCAAATTTCTGGGCGCCAAGACCATGCTGGTATATAGTTGCGATGCTGGCTGCGGTGCATGGGAAACACAACCAATCCTGAAGAGCCGGCCGTTCCCCAACAAGAAGGGAAATGGGTCTTTCTATAAGCACACCATGGCACAAGGGCCCAGCACAGACCGCTTTTGCCAGCACTGCGGCTTCAAAATGCATGTTACCGGACCCATGTATGGCGGCCGGATACACTCACAGGACTTCATTCATCGTCTCCTGGATGAAATTCCCAAGTCATCACCCGAGGTTTACAAGACGCTGCCCAGATTGGAAGGCATGCTGCGGACGGCCCTCGAGGAATACATACCAGGCCCAGAGTTGCCATCCGACGTTGATCCCAAAGACGCCGAAGCAGCCATGGTAGACCATACGCCCTTTTTCTTCATCCCCGGCAAGGCCGCCAGCATTCTCTCCTGCGCCACCCCCACGGACGACATGTTCCGAGGTGCTCTTGTGCATCTGGGCTACCAGGTCGGCCGGAGTCATTGCCGTCCTGGCAGCATAAAGACGGATGCGCCGTGGTCGACGATCTGGTGGATCTTGACGGAATGGATCAAACAAAAGTCGCCCGTCAAGGTGTCCAAGTTTACAGAACTCATGGCAGCTTGGAAGATTCTCCATCGCGCCGGGATCGTAGGACAGGAGGAGAAGTCCGACGACGATGAGAAACGAGATGGCGTCATCACATCGGCTGCCAGCAGCACAGACGTGAAGATGTCTGGAGCCGACGACGAGAAGCAGAGGACAGAAGGCGGCGCCGCGGGGCCAGATGAATCCAATGTAAATGAAGACGCCGAGAAGGAGCCTCTAGGTGAGGAAGAGCTGCGAAAGACACTTGTCTTTGACGATGCTCTCGTGCAGCTCGGCAGACAGAAAGGCACTCGATACGTCAGGTATCAGGTCAACCCGCACAAATACTGGGGGCCGATGACGAGAGCCAAGGGCTGATTTGGCGACTGTGGCCAGACTTGTTGACGACGACACGGAGAATTGAATTGTCGACGGCATGGACACTCATTGGCAATTGCCCCACCCACCCGGCGCGGAACGTGTCTGTCTGGTGTGCTTGTCATCAGCAGACGTGGTTTGACGAATTTGTGCGAGTTCAGAAAAAAAATATAGATGCCGATTTGGAACGTGGACCTTCACACCACACCACACACTGTGTTGCCTCCTGATGATCTTTGATTGAGACCCTGCCTTCTCCTCCTCTACTATGTCTTTGTAGTCACTCAATATGCCGAACAATTAGCATCGCCGAAACCAATCTGCCCTCTAAAAATAAAATAAAATAAGAACCCAACGGAATAAAAAAAAAAGAGAAAAGATGGGGCTCCTGCCTCCCAGCGCCGCAACCGCAAGAATCGAAAATGTCCAGCTCCAAGACGGCAATCTCACATGGACATATGTTGAAGACCAGCAATGCGGCCACGCAACCATTGACCAATTAATTTTTGCGATCAAACCAGCTCAGCAATCATCTTCATCATCACCACCGTCAGCACCACAGGCAAACCCTTTCATCATCTGCTGCCTCAAAGAAGACCCAGCCCTCGCCCCCTTCTTCTCACTTGAATTCCTCACCATCACCGATGCTGTCATACCCGGTGAGCTCCTTCTGCAGGTGCCTCTTCTCTCCTCGGGCGGCCTCCCAGGCCACCTACAAACCACCGCAGATCATAAAGTCGACGTGATTCTGTCTACAAAGTCCGGCACAGGACGAGCCCAGCCCTTCTGGACGCACGTCGTTCGACCTCTCCTCCTCCATCTCCTCCTCCTTCCGCGCGGCCACGCTGCTCACACCACAGCGGCAGCGCAACCCGAAGAGCCATGGAATGTGCTCACCACCGCAGACGAGCAAACCGTGCGGCGCTACGCCCAAGACCTCCACCAGCAAAGCAGCCCCCGCAGAACCATTATCCTCATCAGCGGAGACGGCGGCATCGTCGATTTGCTCAACGGTCGCGCAACCAGCAACCCGGCCGCAACGCCGACACCGCATCTCCTAGCCCTCCTCCCTCTCGGCACCGCAAATGCCCTCTTCCACTCCCTCCACAAGCCACTCGATGTGAGTCCCGGCCCAACGCCGCTGGTCCTCGCTCTCCGCACCTTGTTTCTTGGCACGCCTCGGAGATTGCCAATGTTCAAGGCTGTCTTCACGCCAGGCTCGCACATTGTCTCTTATACACCCGACACGGACAAGAACAACAACAACAACGATGACAATGAACACGACCACACCACCCCAACCCTCACCCGCCACGACACCGCCGTGTCAGCCCTCTACGGCGCCATAGTAGCCAGCCACGCCCTCCACGCAAGCATCGTCCACGAAAGCGACACCCCCGAGTACCGCACCCACGGCAGCACCCGCTTCCGCATGGTCGCGCAACGCCTCCTCCAGCACCCGCATCCCTACCAAGCCACCCTCGAGATTCAACCCGCCGACCCAGCAGCATCCCCATCTCCAGATCCATCTCGCCCCTTCCAACGCATAAACCACACCACCCACAGCTACATCCTCGTCTCCATGGTCAGCAACCTCGAACGCACCTTCACCATCTCCCCGGCCACCAGACCCCTCGACGGGACACTCCACCTCGTGCACTTTGGCGCCGTCCACCACGACAACATCATGCAGGCCATGACGGCGGCCTACCACGGCGGGCGGCACACCCTCCTGGAGTGGGACAATGGGCAAAAAGTCCTGTATGAAGAGGTCGCAGCCGTGAGAGTCACCACGCACGAAGACGATCCGCGGTGGAGAAAGTTTTGTGTGGACGGGACGATTGTCGAGGTGGTGAGGGGTGGGGGCATGGTTGTTGAGCGTGTTGATGAGGCGGTGTTTTGGGTGTTGGTGGATGAGAGGGTGGGAAGGTGAGGCGGAGGACATACATACATGTGTGTGCGAGAGAGAGAGAGAGAGAGAGAGAGGGTTCTTTGCATGTTTTTATGGCTCGAGGAGAAACTTTTTCTTCTTTCTTTTTCCTCGTGGTTCTTTCTGGTAGGTAGTGTAGAATCATCTGCCAAGGAATTTCTCCGGAATTGACATCATTCAGAGCAACATGTCATAGGCGAAATAGACTAGATACAAAGGAATAGATGTCGCCTCTTGAGCTGAATCTTTCCCACCACTGTAAAATCGGTCGTCTTTCCTATGATATACATGACTCAAAACCAGCATTTAACGAATCCCCCATAACTTACCGACTCTTTTCTGCATCAAAGTCTCAAATTCTTCCACGCCGTGCTCTAACTTGATCATCTGACCGCTCTTAAGTCGATATACGATTCTCCTCCGCGGCGCCCCGTCGTCCCCGCAACTCTCCTCGCCATCATCGTCGTCATTGTCCTTGTCATCGTCATCATCATCATCCAGATTTCCCTCCACGACTCCACGCATGAACCACCGGTCGTGGCTTACCAGCACCACCGCCCCTTGCCATCGACTTAGAGCAACCCTGAGCGCAGTTACTGTCTCATAATCAAGATGAGTCGTGACTTCATCGAGGATCAGACAATGAGGGCGGCGCCAAAACAGACGGGCTAGTTCGCAACGGACTAACTGACCTCCCGAGAGCTTACTAACGGGGACGTCGGAGGCCATGCGGCCAGGAAGACCCAGTTCTCCTAATAGCCCGCGAATTTCGCCCTCGTTCAATGCTCCGTCGACCTCGCGGGTGAGAAGACCAAGAGCTGTGAGCGCAGGCTCCCCCTTACCGATGGATTGAATGGCCTCAACCGCGTGCTGGGAGTAGTAGCCTAGCTTGAGGCGTGGATGGGTGGTGACAGTCCCTGCGGTAGGGCTGAGTTCTTCAACGAGCATTTTGATCAAAGTGGATTTACCGGCGCCGTTCAGACCGAGAATACCAATTCGGTCGCCCATACCGACAGTGAGGTCGATGCCGTCGATTACCGGGGGTAATTTTGGCTTGTAGCGGAACGACGCACCTTCAAGAGAGAGTAAAGATCCCGGAAAGCGCAAATGTGGCGGCTCGGGTAGCGTAATGACCACAGGCCTCTCTTCGAGGGGAATGTCAATTTCCTCTCGAGAAGTGAGATGGTAGCCGACGAGATCACCGTTGAGCTTAAATCGATGCCCCTTGGCGTTCACCTGCATGCCCATTCGATCGTCAAGCTTCTTTTGACGAGACTTTGCCTGACGAATTTTGTTGGTGTCATCGTTCGCTTTGCCAGCCTTCATATTCTGCACAATAGACTTCTCCATGTGTGCTCGCTGCTTGTCCTGGGCTGCCTTCATCTTTCTGAGCCAGAGCTTGCGCTCGGTCTGAGAAGCCTCGTATGTCGGGAGGTCGCCGTGAAAATATGCAAGTTGCTTGTCTTTGAGAATCATCAAATCAGTACAAACTGAGATGAAGTCTCGGTCGTGAGATACAATCACAACAGTGGGCGGTTTGTCCCCTGCCGCAACATGTTGCAGGTATAGCTGGAGCCAAATAATGCCCAGCAAGTCGAGAAAATTGGTCGGCTCGTCAAGAATGAGAATGTCTGCGTCTTCCAAAAGAGCCGTAGCGAGCGCAGCGCGCATATGCCAACCGCCCGACATGTTGGTGATTGGTTGTGCCATGCGATCTTGGCTGAAACCTAGACCTGTTAGGATGGATTGGGCTCTCATGTCAATCTGTAAAAGACGAGACGGCTCAAGCTGATTCTGCAAGTCTGCAAGCATATCTGCAGCTTCCTGTGTCTCCAGGTGCAAAGTTTCCGGAGTGATATCGCTGCCTGGTTGATTGATCCTTTTTATAGTCCGTAAGAGTCTTTGACTGCTGGTTGAAAATACAAAGTACAGACAACGGGGGACTGCTGGCTTACATCTTCTCCGACTCTGTGACCACCTTCTCGAATTCCACAAGAGCCTTTCGTGCCTGCTTGCCTCGTGCACCACTCCTCAACCGGGCATCTTTGTCCAGCCGGAAAAGACGCTTTTTCAAACGGTCATGCTTCAGAGATCGCAACGCCCTGATCGGACTGTACGGATCCAACGCATCAATGCCATCGGATAAGGCTAGGCCAGTTCAGAAATACTCCTTGGCTGCTGGACAAAAAGACTCGGCAGAAACTTACACTTGATCTCCTGCTCAACAGTATCTATAGCAATCGCTCGATCAACGACTTCTTGGAGAACGCTCCGTTGCCGATCTTCCTTCCCAGCTGATTTTGAATCATCGTTTGCATCAACCAACCTGCTCTGCTGAAGGAGAGCGACTCTGGTGCCTTCGGGAATTCCAGGTATGAGCTTTTCGGCAATGGCTCTGAGTAAAGCTTGGCAGAGGTCAGTCACTCAGGTACACTCCAACGGCAAGAGAGGAGTGCAGAAGTAAGCAGAAGTTAACTCACTGGACTTCCCAGTACCATTGCGGCCAACGAGTGCGTACCGTTTTCCTTCTTTGAGGAATAGCTTGGCATCAGACAATATTTCCAGACCCTGAGAGCGCGACCTTGAATTACTCTTTGACGCCGCCGAAGAAGCCATGCCGCCTGATGTGACGAGGATATGCAAGCCTTCGACATCGAGCTGTGTGTATGCGCCTCTTTGTATCAGTACTGAGTAAGTGCTTTGGGGGTGGGAGGGTGGATGGTCAAGTTGCCGTCGTGTAGATTTGAACCGTTACCTCTCGATAATTGGGCGAGTCGATATGGAAACGAGTCTGCTTTGCAGTACACAGAATCGTGGCCGCCGCCTCGGATGAGATGGACGTCATGGTTATCGGTAAATGAGGAAGCTTAAGACTGAGAGAATGGGCGTGCGCAGGAGGCAACAAGATAGACAGCGGCGAACAAAGGAGTAGACAAGGAGTATATCAAACAGGCGATTATACTACCTAAGTAGAGGTAGGCTTTGAGAGGTTTTCAGGCGCTTTGAGAACCAGTGCTGTCGTGAGTAGATTTCACGTCGCATCATGGCCATGATACATGTAGGGATCGTGGCATGCGCAGTCGTCTGGTCATGTTTGCCTAGACTCTAGACTCTAGACTCTAGTGATGCATCTTTGCCTGCTCTACGGAAGGACCTCTTGGCATGGTCTTGGCACAATCGTCATGGTCGATTGTCGGCAGCACCAAGAGAAGGTGAGTCACGCCGTCTGGTGGCTGAAGGGGCAAAAAGGGAGAGAAAAAGAATTGAGTGCATGGCTCTTCCCCGCTTTGTCATTGCACACAACTACGCACAGCGACACAGAGCAACGTACGGCAACACGCGGCAACACACTGCGACTTGGCCTTCACCAGCGTCCTCGGCCATTCTCCGGCAAGTAAATCATGTGTCTGCCGTGTTTCGATACGTCTAGTCTAGTATACATACATGTACATAGGACGACACCTCGTGCTGTGGCAAGCATTGTGACGGTCCTCCATTGAGAGTGGAAGCTCATTGCGTCTTCCTCGCGATGCTGAGGCTGCTATTTACATTGTATGAACAGGCCATCGGGCGCATTGTATTTCAGACGAGGCTGGCCTATTCATCCCGTTCCACGGTAATGAAATTTCCCTTGCCAGCTCTCATGCTTCTGATGTGCCTCTCGACCGTCTTGGCCGTGTCGACAGCCTTGGTATAAGCCGCTCGGTCTGACAACATAGCATCCGCACCCAGCTTCCAACCCACAGATAGTCTCAACACCGCGACTTTGCCCCAGGAGTCAGACCAGTCGACAAAGTCGTGGCCGTCTCTGCGCTGCAAGGCCTCAAACCAAGATGCACAACCTGTCAGATCAAGGTACTCCAGTTTGTAGAAATGGTTGCTGAGCATTCTCAGCACGAGGAGAGCCTCGCTCCAATCATGGTCGAGAAAATGGGAATAAATTGTCGTGCCGCCATACGGTATGTTGTGGCCGTATGAAGAAGAAACGGTTGAGCTCTTGGCTCGGGGTGCAAGGCACGGCTCCGGCCAATATGCTAGGCTAAGATGTGTCACGTTTGGCAGCTTCGATGACAGCGTCAAGAGCTGCTTCCATGAGACGTCTCGTTTGCTTTGTGGGTCCAAGGCCAGAGACAGATGGGTCAAATTGGGGAGCAACAGACGTGGAGGGCTAGGACTGATATCTGCTGCTTCCCATGAATCTTGTAGCCTCTCCACATTAGCATCAGCTTTATAATGGCTGAACAAAAGAGAGCATATGTCTTTCAGTCTGAGAGACCTGCCAATAGATCCTGACAAGTCGAGACAAGTAATTTCAGAATTGGCACTGCCTTGGTTGTCGAGTTTCTCATCGGTGTAAATACATTCGGGGGGAAGAAGGATGGTTCTCAGGTCCATGAGCGAAATACCACCTTCGGAAGAAAGACCAACATATCGAATGAGGGCAGACTTCAAATGGCTCGGTATGAAGTACAAATGATACTGGTTATAAACACGATGAATATCCCAATCAACAGCCAGACTTTTGAGACTAATGGCTATCAAACTCCCTGGATGTGGCAATGGAGCACCAGGCAAGGATGTACTATCCAAGCTGGAGTACCTTATGCGAAGGGAGCGCGAGAGCGATTTCTCGACATTGTCTAGAGCTGACTGTCTCAAGACCCAGCTTCGAGGAGGTGCTGGCCCCGCGGGTAGTCTGCGGCCATCGATGTCAAATCTCTGTCGGGCTGGACGACGAGGAGGTGGAGATGGATGTTCAGGGATTTGAAGAATCTCTCTGATGACGGGAGGGACGCTTGGCGACGTTGTTGGGAGTGGCCGTGGAGATGACGGGCCCCCTGCGGCAGAGTGGCGGAGATTTGCCAGCAACTCATTGACACTCTTGGATGACTTGGCTAATTACCGGGGGTATATGATATATGGCCAGCTGGCATCAGTTCACGAACGACGCTTTTCCAACCCAGCGCTGCAAGGGGAAACGAACCTGCGGGAGCAGACGATGAGGACGATGAGGACGCGCAGGACAAGTTGAGCGAGGACGCCGGGAGAGAAGGCTTGAAAGTCTTGACGTGGTTTCGCTTCTTAGGCATGCCCGGGCAAGTTATCACTGCTGTGTAGTCTCAGGACAGAACGTAGGCAGATATGAAACATATCCACACACGAAGAGCACGTGCGCGGATGATGCAGGCGCAGATTCGGACAGACTCGACTGGCAGGCGATGGTGGAGGACGAATGACTTGAGTCACTCGACGAGTCGACGGCGTTGGACACGGGAAGTCGGGCAGTCGGACAGTCGGGGACTTTGTCATGAAGAGAGCAAAGAGAGAAGGAGCGAGAGACCCACCAGACTTGGAACCTCGCTTTCTCTCTTCTCCCCTTCAGACTCCTCCCTTAGTGCGAGTCACGACTGACGACTGACGACTGACGACTGACGGCCGACGGCTGTCCGACTCCCAAGTTCCAACTAGTCCAACACGTCGTAGTCGTACCTGGTCTCTTTCCCAAGCGCTCGCTCGCTCTTTTGGGTTCGTCGTTGGACCTTTAACTTGGCTTCTTTTCTTCTTTTCGCCCTGATCATCCGTCCTGGCGGTCGCGGACTCGAAACCATGCATCCATCATGCGTTTGCCTGTTGACTCAACGTCCGCCGCCAAACAGACCAAGTGCCTGCCTGGCTGCTGCCATGAGTTTCTCGCCGGGCCGATCTCATGAGCATTCCAAATCTGTCGTAATCAGAGACCAAAATGCCGAGTCATGAAAGAATCGTGCCTTCTTGTCTTCACAAGCGCTTTTGTGTGCTGGAAGATAAATGCGCATCGGGCCTTTACCAATGTCAGGCCATTTTCTTTCCTCTCAAACAACATCCAGACGACGCGGATCTTGAGCGACCGGGTAGCACTCCCGGTGTCACCGTGAAGCAAAGAGGGTTGTTGTGTGGTTCCTTTATCGGAAGACAAACTTGAATCGTGACCCTCACGTCGACGTTTCCGCTTCTGATTCGGACAAAAACAGCAAATGAACCAGCATGGGATACAAGGTGCCCCATGTCGTCGATTCATTTCCGCGTGACCAACCCCATGCTGACTTTTCATCCACTTCAGCAAAAGACTTCGACAGAATCAAAAGACTTCACTCCTTACCGTGATAATGAAGGCCTGGATAGTTTACTCGAGCTCTAGGCCCAACCTCGAACTATTTGCCATACTAATGTGCAACGCGCGCTGGTGCACAACATTCGTCGTCAAAGTGGCAGAATTTTGCCACCAAAGCCATGTCCATTGCAAAGTCATGAATACCTCAGGAAGGGCGAAGCGAACATGTCGGCAATGCCGTCGGCTCCAACGGGTAGAGACTACGGTCCCACGGAACATCTCATGTGGAAACTGTTCAAGTGCCTCAACGATGATTCGGAAGCTAAGAAACATTATCTAGCAAATTGGATTCCAGCAAATTGGATTCCGCAATACTGATGCATATCTTGAAACCCTTTACTGTGCAACCAAGACCATGGCATAGCCGCCAGGCATATTGCATTCGGCTCGCCATCGAAACATCTGATATCGAGGATCATTCGAACTTGTTAAGCCGTCCCAGGGACAATTTTGGTCTTCGATTTGGAGATGCTAGCAGAACATTGGCTATACATGCTCAAGACTCATTCCTGACCTCGCTGCCGGAAAATGAGGGGGAAAAAATAAAATATCTTCTACATTAGCCTCTCGTTGCTGAGAGGTTGAGAACTATCGGGTCTGCTGTCCAACGTTTGGTAGTTAAACGTACAACTCTCACGGCATGTGGCTATCCCTGCTTCCTCGTGTTAGCCCTGTCGCTCTCTGCGGCCGAGATGCAAGCTGCAATATGAAACACGAGCCATCTCAATTCTGCTAAATATTTTTCGTCCGAAAAGCTGTTCGACGCCTTCATAGAAAGGTTCGCCTGCCGAAGGTTGAGTAACCGAATCTGCCAGAGAAGAAAAGGTACGCCATCGTGGCGTATCTCCTGCGCTTTGGAATTTCAGTCAATAATTCACAATGGATACAGTACCATTGGCTTGCATTCAGCCCCTCACGGCAAGCAAAATATGTCGTCTCCTGGTGTGCACTGAAGACTGGGCATTCATCTGACGTATTGCTCATTCTGCAAGACTTCTGATTCGATCATGGCGCGTAGCACGCTCATATAAACATTGAGATCAGGATCCCAATATTTGTATCCATGAAGGTTCTGAGCTAAAATAAGAAAAAAAGAAGAAGAAAAAAGAAGTAAAAAGGGACGAAAAGAGTGACTTGATCTGGCATACCATTTCTTGACTTCATCATTCAGTATTTGAAAACAATTCACCTCCACGAATACATACCATGCGGTTCCTTCCAAATGGGATCGAACAGACTGTTTTCAAAAAGCAGCTGCGCACAAAACAGACCATGACAAAGATCAAGCTAGACTGTCTGGGAGATGCGAGTCGAACTCGGATTTCTTTTTCATAAAAATGAAACAATGCGGCCTCAACTTATTTTTCCAACGCGCGTGGACCGGTGAGTAGCCGCCGATGGCAGACTGGATGGAGAGACATGACCACTCTGGCTTGGTGCGCAATGACTTTCAGATGACCCGTCCATAATTATTAGGCTGACGAGATTTGGCAAATCTCATGCTGTTGTGCCTTGGAAATAACACCGTGCCAAGGCTCGTCAATGCACGATGCATCTTCTCCTCTTTCAACTGCTGTAACCATCAGCACCTTCTGCTTTCTCAGCAATGACAAACTGACGCTGCGTTGTCGATAAAACGACGCAAAAATACACTTTGGCCTTTTTCTCAGTCGCAGATTTGATGAATGCTTCGCGGGTCTTGGGCCAGCGTGCCGCATCAATTATCATTTATCACGATCCCACTGGCAGATTGGCCAATTGACGACTACGCCGACCTGATATTAGCCACTATTGGCAGCTGGGAGTTACACCAAACAAAACATTATGTGGCGGGTTTCTCGGACATGTTTCTCTGAATCAACTAGAGGGGATGAAGCTGATCTGCGACACGCCGCAAAGGTGGCCGTCGTTTCCGATTCTGTCGAGTCGATGCTGATGTTAAGCTGGAAAGCGTTCATGTAAGGCATCAAGAGCCACGTCATAGAAACAAACTACTTCATTTTCCGTCAGGCGCGTCGATCTGATCGACCAACCTCGAATCGATGATGGTTTTGTTTGATTTGGGCCCCCTTCAGATGGCTCTATTCATGATCGTCGCTTCAATGCTATCCGATGCTCGCCACCAAGATTCCGCTTCACAAACTCTGGCACATAAATGGGGTATGCTTTGTTGGGATATAATCCGCCCCTTCTCCAAGCAGCCCTGCTGTGAGACTAGTCATCGTGCTACCATGACTGAGACGAGAGTGCTTTCAAGACCCTCTTTTGCATTCGCGTAGCCATACGGAAGGCCCGAAAGCATGACCTTTTTGGCTACTACTTGGCGACAGAAGGATCACAGCGCCTTCTGGGAAAAGGATTCCTTTGACCCCAGGACCTTGTTTTTCGTTGCTACACGTATTTCGTCTGCCAGCAACAGGACTTTATCGTCCATACTCGGTAGTCGGATGTTGCATATCTGACATTGAAAATACAAGACTTGCTGAGCTACTCTGTAGTAACGATTAGTTATGTTCCTATTCAATCAACAGTAGATGACTGTGTGATGCGCATACCACGTTTCATGGCAGAATCTTAGGTGTATACGCGCCGTACTGGACAACTGCCACGACGTCGCCACAATGGTGGTGGCATTTCTGAGACCTGCAAGTACCCGTGTCGGCGACGCCTCTAGATCCAAGCCTAAACCTCCTTGCAGAAGACCAGGCGTCTGGAAAGCTGGGCTCAAGGCGTGTTTGATATTCGGATGGCGGCATTGGCCTGCTATTGGATAAGAGTGACAGGCAAACAGGCAACCGGACCGAAAAGTCGGTAGACATAGTCTCCATCGTTCGTGGTCGTTCTGACGAAGACTTGCTGCCATGGATTATAGGTCAGCGGTGGCAGGGAGATACCATTTCTCGGTCCCAACTCAAAGCTCGAACATGGTCGTCGGTGGCGAGCAATTTAATCCTAGCTAGCACTGAGTGGCGCCGGGCCTATCGAGGCAGAGTCGACAAAAGTCGGCGTGTCAAGCAAAGCAGAGGAGAGGCAGAGCAACTGTAGCCAGTCTGCACAAGTGCAGTCGAGGGGTCCATGATATTTCCGAATATCGTCTGGAACAAAGCAATGACTTGACCTAACAGGCCAAGCCACGTCAAGCTGTGTCATGGCCCGCATTCTCCATGGCTCTTTCCGTTTCGCTTGAAAGCGGGAGGCGGGAGGCGGGAGACGGGAGACAATCCCCTGGCCTTTGCTTCTGTTGCCAGCTCCTCGACTTTATCTGGCTCTGGCTCTGGCTCTTGCTCTGGCTCCGGCTCCGGCTCTGGTTCTGGCTCTGGCTCTGGCTCTGGCTCTGGCTCTGGCTCTGGCTCGAGATCTGGCAAAACATGTGCTAGATGTGTTAGCCGGGGTTCCTATTTGGTCAGCTCATGTCGTCGGTCTCCGTAATCATCATTTGGTCGGCACTCTTCTCAAAAGGGGACCAACGCTCGCAACCTGTCTCGATTGTTTGTTCCTTCAAATGTTCCTGTCCCGTCTCTCTACCTCCTCTTCATTTTTCTGGCTCAAAATTCGTTGATAATCCATTCCTGTCCACGAATAAATCTTCTTCACACATATATCTGCTTCTTCTTCTTCCCGCCGCACAGTAGCATTCTCAACAAACTTTCAAGGCAGCCGTCTTCTCAACGTCGTACTACATTCCGCCCTCTCTACCTTGATCGGTGTGAATCACGAACACGAGTCCTTCTTAACATACGATACACGCCAGCCACGTCGGCGAACAGTGCAATTTCACTGAGCACATTCGCTTTTAACAACCTTATTCTGTACCTTTTGGGGTTCTGTTGTTACTCGGTACCTTTATTTTACATGAAATTTGCCAATCCAAGCATAGAAAAATCTACTTGTTGTTCGCCCGAATAAGGGATTGGATCTTCTTTGGCCAAATTTCAACTTCAGGCAGCGTAGCTCATATACTTCTTTCATATTGTCCAAAGAAAGTTGTTGGTGACATATGATCATTTCTCTCGACGGTAATGAGTCTTTTTTTCCTTTCATTGTCGAGCAAGAGATTTCAGCGTGTGGTTGTTCCAATATTAGTCGCAGTTGTTTCTTCGACTAACCATCTACCTTTTCAATTAGGAATCTGTCTTCCAGCGAAATAAAACAAAGTAAAAGAAGGAGAGGAATAGGAGAAGACGAGGAATATATGGAAAAGGAGAAAAAATCGGTATACCTAACGACTATAACACTTTTATTATTATTTACTCTTGCTAGACTCGTGGCAGGGTAACAGAAAAAAACTCCTTCAAATCAGGAACAGGGAAGCTACTTGTGAGCTTGTTCAGCCAGTCACAGTCTGCCACAGAAAAGATAACTCCTCGGTCTCAATCGAATTCAAGTAAGTCTTTTGTTTAATATTTTTGGTTTCTCATTCACTTGACAAAACATTCTCAGTAGACATATATGTGCTGACGTCTGTGTCACATCAGCCCGGAATATTAAACTCTTTTTTTTTTGTTTTCAATTTTTCGTTTTCAATTTTGTTGCTTTTTCTGTACCATCCATCAGGGGCATATGTGTGATTAATGATTTGAAAAGGTACTGTTCTCAGCCTGTCGTCTGTTGGAAGTTTCGAGAGGGATCTGTACCTTTATACTTTTTTACAAATTTTCATGTTCTAGGCTCCAGTCATACAAGATTCGTTTTCGTCGTTGCTCAGAATTAGGACGCCCTCGATATTTGTTTGAATTAGACACAACAACCCACAGGGCTGCTCTCTAATGCACCCTCAGTCGTCAAAGGTACGCTTATTCTCCTGAAGCAATATTCATTCGTGCCAGGTTGTCAGATGCCTCGTCTGGACTTCTGTGGAAGAAATGTGTTGGAATTTGAGGAAGGACGAGCTTTGTACGCCGAGAGAGGCTCAAGCATGCGTCAAACGGCCAGGTGGTGAAAGGATGTTGATTCAAAGATTCCTTCCACTTCAGTAACGGTACGTTCACCGAGTTCCATCTCATTTCTCATCCCTGCAAAGACTGGTTCGATTGTACTACAGACCATGATGTTATGGCGCCAGTCCTTTTCTTTTGCCTCCCCCCCGCCCTTTCCCTTCTACCTTTTCTAGCCGGCCGACGTCAGCGCTTGGAGACATACAGGAAACTGGGTCAAGGTGTCCAAGGCTAGACGAGCTGGCGGGATAAGCAAGAGAAAAATGGCATTCAGACGCCGGGTGGGTTTCGTGTAACAACCGGCGCCCCCCCCCCCCCCCCCCCCCCCCCCCCCCCCTCCCCCAAGTGATGCGTGGCGTCCCTTCCGACAAGTCTGCATAATCCTTGCAAAGAAAAAGAGCTGCACGCCTGGCTATGGTGCCTGGAGGTCTGAGTCTTCTGAGTGCTCCGAGTATCTAGATGTACTTTCCAGCGGTTGTACGACGTGGTGTCGGGACCCCGTTGCATTGCGCTGCCTGGGCACATCCCACATCCACCATGCAGAGGCATCCCAAAAGGGAGCCCCCCGGTCACCGTGCCATTTCATGTCTTGCCTCTGGGCACGCCTTGCTAACAAATCGGAAGCAGGTGGCCTTTCGCAGGTCTATCGGTGACGGCGTCTGAATCAGTTGCCCATCCTGTGTGGCTGGTTGTGGTTGGTTCATGACAAGCCAACCAGTCGACGCCGTTTCTTCCCCTTCCACCGATCTTGAGGCGGGCAATTATGCGTGGCAGGAGACGAACTGACGTCCGTCTTGCTTGCAGAACGATTACAGCTCCTCGCCGCCGCCATGTGCGGAGCTTGACTACATCGATATACAGCCCCCAACAGCAGACTTGAGGTGGGTGCTCGCTCCCATTCGCAGATGGTTCTCGTTGCATTCAAAGCAAGTGCCATGAGTGTCACCGTTTCCCTTGATGCCTTTGCCTTCACCTTCTCTTCTTCAGTGTTATGGCCTTTTTGGGTTAAGTCTCGAGTGCTCCTTTGCCACGGGGCCGCTTTGCCACCACCCTGCTCCGAGCGGTGTCTAAGTCGTGTAAAGCCTTTGCTGCCGTCTTGCTGGCATTGTCAGCAGTATTATCATTATCATTTTCATCTTCACCATTATCATCATCAAGGAAGCAGCAGCAACGAAAACACACACACACGAAAAGAGAAAAGAAAAATTCATCAACATCAACACCATCTCTTCTATTTGTCCAGATAGTAGGCCTCAGACCACAGACTAGCCCCCCCTCCCCTTCCCGCTTTCCTTCTTCCCTGCCCTCCCTTTTCTCCTTCACTCCCGTTCCTACTGTTTTTCCTCGCCCCGAGATGACAACAACCAGCATCTGCCTGTCTTGACTCCCTCCTCCCCTTGTCGTCGCTTGTCGTCGCTTGTATCTCTTGTGCCCTTTGCAACTATCAAGGCACCGGGACGGCGTCGTGCCCTTCCGCATCCATCTGCTTGTCTCGTGCAACCTAGGCGTTGGCGGTATGACCTAGAGTTTTGGTGGTACTTGAACACATCGTATCGCATGGAAAGGCAGGACAGCGTCTCTTGTGGTAGTCAACTCTATGCCGCATCCTCAATCTTTTTGAGCTCTACTTCAACTTGTTGCATCGTCGGCCCGCAGACTAACCAATGGATAGATACAATCAGGAAGGCGGCAACTCATCGCTCACGATAGATGCTCCGGAAGCCTCGCCCCTTTTGAGCCTCTTCCAGCCCAGCAACGACTTGCCATCGGGCTCGAACTATACGCACGACTCAAACGGCTTCTATCCCCCCAGTGGGTCAATCTTCACTCCAGATGGCAGGTTGCGTCTGAGTTCCAAGTAGGTCCTCGCCTTGACCACCGTGCCGGCGCCGGTGCCAGTGCCAGTGCCGGTAGCGACCAACGTGATTTTCCACGCATCATGAGTCTTGCGAGACTGTCGAAGCGAGACCGTCGAGCGCCGGGCCGGGCCAAGTTGGCAACGCTGACCACTCTATAGTCCCAGTCCCTCTACGGGTATGGCACATGTTCAACAACAACTTCATAATCATCGAACCACGACGCTGCCGCATCTGGGACCTCACATCAGCTCTCGAGACCAGTTTGGTTCCAGCTCAGTCGCGCCATTCCAGAGACGCGTCTCGGACCATTTCTCCCGAGCACCCCCGTTTCCCGTCTCGAGAAGACAGCCTTTGACGAGTTACACACCTCCGGTCACGAGGATGGACTCGCACCAGTACGCTCACAGGGCCAGCCCAAACGAGGCTCCTCCTCTGATGCCAATCGAAATGCTTGGCACCTTGCAGCACATGGATCCCGGCATGACGCCCATCAAGGTCGAAATCAATGGGACCATCGACAAAGGACCGTTTCTGTCCTCGGAACGAGAATGGACCTGCTACAGGAGGAATTACCTGGCGTGCGTCTGCTCCTTCACTCTGAGCCCGAATTATCCCGCCGTGCCGATCCAGTTCACACCAGGCACTCTCTCGGGCTCCAACGGGTCGCAAACTTATCAAGTATATGGTTTCGCCATGTGCATCTCGGCCGTGGTGGCGGACAACGAGCAACACAATATTGAGCTTGTTCAACACACACCAAAAAGAGACAAGGGCCCCATCTCCAAGCCTAACAAGACAGCTCTGGCTCCCAAGACGAACTCGGCCTCGCATGGATCCATGAGTATGTACGGAGATGGATCTGGCATGGCGAGCACCACACGGCCTGTCTTTTCTGACGGATTCGGCGGCCAGCATAGCGTCGGCCAGCAGATGCCCACGGAACATACATTTGAGCGCATTCAATTTAAGCAAGCCACTCAAAACAACGGCAAAAGAAGAGCTGCGCAGCAGTACTATCACTTGGTAGTGGAACTTTGGGCTGACGTGGGCACTCAGACCGCCGATCAATTTGTCAAGGTGGCATATCGCAAATCGGCCAAGATGATTGTTCGCGGCCGATCGCCGGGCCACTATCAAAACGAGAGACGCAACAGCCACGGAAATGGCAGCGGCGCCACTGGCAGTGGAGGATTCAGGCCAATGGGACCAATGGGGGATTTCGGCAATGGCTCTATCATGCCAGGAACTGGACTTGGCTATAACTCGGGTTACGACGGTCGTGGCACCAGTTACAACAATGTTAGGCATCAAGAGATGTCGCCAGACAGCATCTTCTCCTCGTCCAACGACGGAAAGTCTTCCGGCAAGGCCTACCAATACTACGCCGGATCGACGGCATATGAGAACCACGACCGCGTCGACTTATTTGGGAACAGGAACGCGCCGGACGCGCTGCACTCGACCCTCCCCAATGGCCGCAAGGTCAAATCCGACCTCGATTTCACCATGCTCCCCAGCCCTTTCGCCGGGGGAGCAGCGCGGGCTGAGGATCATCATGCTCGGGAACGATTTGACGGGCGTCACAGCTCGGGAGGCTTCTATCCGTCTATTGTGTCGCCAACTGGGCTTGGCGCGTTGTGATGCCAACACATGCCGTATACGACGCTAGCCCTTGTGGGAAGAATCGAGTGCCTGCTTATTTTGCTCATCGTGCTTCTCTCCTTGACTGATTTATGCGTCTGGCCTCCGCATGTGCCATTCACTACCTGCCGAGCTGAAGGGCCAACAGACAATATCCATCTCACTTGGCAACGGCTTCAAAAGCCGCCGGCCAGGGCTCAAAGATGTCTCTGGCGGGCAGAAGAAGAGGAAAGAATCCGAAAAAGGGAACAAAAATCCTCCGACACGCACGGCAGGGCAAGAGTCACAGATCACAAAGAAGGGAGCATTTTGACCATCTTAAACCACTCGTTCCGTGCTGGGCCACATATCAATTCTTTATTTTTTTTTATTTTTTTCAAGATCAGAGCAGTCTCAGACAAGAGGCAGTTTGATTGGCATTTGAACAGGTTCTACAGTTTGATTTTGATTCGGCATTCTCGAGGCTTTGACGAATTATTTTGAAGGCGGCGGCGCGGCGGCTTGATTCATCACACACCCGAGACGCTACCATAATCACTTGCAGGATGAGTGGGGAAGACGGGTTGTTGTTTGCATCGGCTGTCGCAAGGCATGGATGACCGTGTGGCAATCTGGTTGGTTGACGCCATGGCCTGGGTCTTGATGACAGCCAACTCGAGCCCGAGAAGAGGACAGGGGGGAAGGGGGGTGGCGAAAGAAGGGAAAGGAGGCAGAGAAAGGCGAACGAAGGAGGAGGCGCAGGAGGGGCCAGAGGAGCCGACCAAAGCAAAGGACGAAAAGAGGGCACAGAAAGGGCCTGTGTGTGAGGAAGGACGACGGAGTACGGAGTATTTGCAATATAATACATATAAAGGAAGGCAGGAAGCTACAGCCAAGCGCAGGGCATGGCGGTGTAGGAGAGTGCTCTCGCCGTCTGAAAGGCACTCACTCAGCCCACTCATTATCCTGGCGGCCAACATACGAGAGAGCTACAGAGCGAGAGCGCTAGAGGGGCGAAAAGGGAAGGGGAGCTTGGGCACGACGACAAGGGGGATGCGAGTTGGCAAACAAGCAGCTGAGGCCCAGTCAGTCCACTGTCGACAGGCAGATGGACTCGACCATGAGCAAGCCTGGAAGGGAAACTGTCAGAGTTGCTAGACTTGGGAAGAGTGGTTTCTGTACCCAGGATACCCCAGGTCCTTTTTTCTTTTGTATACGATTTCTTTATTTCTTTTTTTTTTTACTCTTATATCTCTATTTACTATCCTGTCTTGTGTTGTTGTTTTTTTTCTCTTCCTTGTCCTTTTTATGTATCTTGATGAATATTATGCTACTATTTTACTTAAACTTTTTGACCAGAAAGGAGAGAGAGAAAGAGCGGCACAAACTCGACTGCGCAAGCCGTGGCCGCGAACAAGGGGGTCGTGGTGATCTGCTTTTGTTGTGTCATGGCCATAGTAGGAAGGAACTTAACTAAATGAGTCTGGCTGGAGATCGTGAAGGACAGGAGGCCAATACACGACGTGCATTACATTACATTACATTACAAGCCTATTATGTACATGTAGGTGTACGGGGGGCTGGCTGGCTTTGCACTTGGGGCTGCAGGTTGGTGGGGCTGAAGCAGCATAACGATAGATACACTGCGAGTTGATCAATAAATATGTACATCGATCGACTCTTGTGCCCATGATGGGGCAATATGGGTTTTGTGGCGAGGAAATATTGTACGTGTATGTATGGTCTGTACGTACGGCCCGCTTTCCTCCACGTACGTACCTACATGCTATACATATGGAGGTCTGTGTCTCTTGTCATGGAAGGAGTCCAATCGCGAGCGGCAGATAGCTGAGAGGAAGTCTGTGCCAATCGTTTTATGGTGATATGGGATGGATGGAATGGATGATGGATGGATGGTTGGTTGGATGAATGATTGGATGATTGGATGGATGGGTGGTTGGATGGGTTTTGAAGCGCGCGAGGAGTAATGGCTGGCTGCCGGGATCAGCAAGATCAGTCTGGCGTCCAAGATGCCAGGATGCCAGGATGCCAGGATGGCAGAGTTGCAGAGTGGCAGGCAAGCAGCCAGAATTCTGGTTTGGCCCCCAATTCAACAAGCTTACTCCGTCCCGCACTCGCACTGCCTTGTAGCCGCAGCCTTGTTGTTGTTCTTCGTCTGGGCCCGCCTCAGGCTTCCCACGTTGATGCCGAGTGGCGGCAAGCGTTGTATTGTGTCGGGTCTTACATCAGAGTCCCGTTGCTTAATTTGGTCTTCATGTTGTATTTATTTTGCCCTTTTTCTCTTCTTCTGGCTCCATCTTGGTGTCACCTGTGCGATGTACGTTGTGCTGGGCAGATTTCTCTGACGCTGACGCAGCAAACGAGGAGCGCTTGGGCCATTTCGTAATCAGGCGGGAACAAAAAATGAAAATAATATTTAAAATAAAAATAAAAAAAACAGCCCAGAATGGACAATGCGGGACCTGGAGGCTTCGACCGTCTTGACCGTGGCCTCCAGTACAGTCCAATCAAAGGTACAAGCAGCCGAGATGAGGTGGAATGAGAAAATGGGGGGGAAAAGACGGTAGATCCGTGTTGAATTGGATGAATGAATGAGGACGAAGGTCCCCAAAGGACCCTTGGCTGTCAATCTGTGACCACGTCACAGCAGCTGAGGACTCAGGAGATAGGCAACGTGGGGCCTGAAGCACATGAGCCGATGCCTGAAGGCTGACTCGGCCGACTGCGGAGAAATTGCCTTCTCAATCGAATTTGAGGAGGGAGGGTTGGCGGGAACAAGACGCCTCTGTGCCCGGGGTCTGATGCCTGTTGTGCCAACAGTTGATGGCATCGTGGGTATGACAAGATGGCGCTTCCATAATATTGGTCTGCTATAGCCGCTTGCACATAATATAACGATGTACGGTGTGCCTGAAGCCATCAGGTCGGTCTTGGACCAAGGGATTGCGCATTGCTTCGTCATCGACTTATCGACACGAGAAAAAGGAACGACAGCCGAAGCAAGCAGCTCACTCGTGCCGTACCGGTGAGAAGAGGGGGAGGTTGGCTTGGATGGCTTGGATGGCTTGGATGGCTTGAACGGCGCAAACGGCGCGAATGGCTCGAAACTGCTGCTCCTTGTTAGTCATGCGCCCGCCGTGGCCTGCTGGCTATGCAGGTCACTCCGAAAGCAGCCGGCATGAACAAGAGCCACGGTACATGTGCAGAGGCACAAAGTCCGAGCCAAGGCATGCAAATGCCACTTCGTCTCGTAAATTGCCTGGCCAGCAGCAAGGACTGTTGTTTGTTGTTCATCTCTGGAGGGGAGGCCAGAAATATGTTTGAGGCACTTCTTGACCGGGCGCTGGGGTGCCCAATCTTGTGTCATGGTTTGTCAGAACACAACCAGCGTCCCGGAACATACAGCTTGAGATTGGTCCACGGGGAATATGTCGCAGTGTGTCTACCCAGAGTGCATACAGTATACGCTTGTGTCAAAGTGGTTCGCACTGACGTGAGAGGGGCATCAGACTGCACCTCAAGAGGTCCTGTCCAGTCCCCGAGCCGAGAGCTTGCAGATGATAAAAAAAGCATTCAACCAGGCCATTTTGCTCTCCAACTGGTGTCAACATGACAGTGCGCGAGTCCAGAGACGAGAAGGCACAAACCAAACGGCCCAGCTTAGCTACCTGAGGCCGTATGGTATTGAACCGCCGCCTATGCTGTATACTGGCAGCAGCCGCTGGCAGAAAGATCTCGATCGCTCGCGTCCGGAGTGTTCCAAGCCGGGACAAGTCATCAATTGTTGTCATGGTAATGCCTGTTCTGCTGCTTGCACTTGTTCTATTCTCTCTTCTCTGTTCTCCCGACGCATTACCAAGGCCTAATAATAATATTTGATGGCGTGATATCTTGTCTGTCTGCCGCAATTCTCTCAGCCATGAGCTTGGGCAATTTCTTTTGTTGAGCGACAAAGCCGTGAAAAGTCAACCAGGGCTGGTTCACAACCCTGGATATCTGACATTCCGGGGAAAGGTCTTCTTGGGATTCGCACGGAAATAGTGATCCAGTCCGGAAGATTCCCTGCCGAAAAGAAAATAGCTAAAACCCCGAGACAGCCATTGATAAATTTCACTGAGAGTTCTAAGAAAGGTGTCAGATCAGATGGAAAACTCATTTGAGGTCGTTCTGTTGTGGGGTTCCTCCTCAACAGGATCCTCCACTTGCACCAGGGTCGCTCAACCAACGCCCCCCTCCCCTTCCCTCCTTCTTTTTCTTCGTGGTTACAGGCAACTTTCATCCACGCGCAAGCACTACAGTATCTTGTCCCACACAAGGAGATGCTCCGTTCTAGCTTTCAAGGAAGATGATCACCTCGCACGGGAGATCGTCAACAATTCTTGACCTCGCACTCGTTTCCTGGAGAAGGAGACACAAATCCCAGAGTCTCAGCCCTACCAGGTTGTTTGATATGTAGAGTACCTCATCTTGAGTCTCACTGCATGATATCCGTCGACGCCGTTGCCGAGCCGACGGAGAAAAACCAAAGCTGCGAGTGCTGGGCCAAGTGGCAAATCACGACCAACCAGTATTCGCTTGGTGTCGAAAATGATGCCAAATAGAAGCTCAGGTGTCTCATCTTTCTCTCTTTCTCTTTCTCTTCCTTTTTTTTTTTTTTGCACCTCTCTCTCCCCCGCAGACACACCCCTTTTGTTGGTCTTGATCATGGGTGTGCAAAAGATCCCGCATGTGTAACCTCCGGGTAGGCGGCAAATAAAACGTACTATGACTTTGAGTATCACCCCCACGTGTCGAAAGTGTATGCGGCCATTTGCCATATGATACGCTCTCTGCTGGCGGCGTCTGAGCTGATTTGTCCCGAGCGTCAGCGACAGGGAGTGGAAAAAAAAAGAGGGAAAAATAAAAAAAGGGCAAAAAAAATACCTTCTCAAGTCCAAAGCAGCCATTTCCGATATGGGAGTAGAACTTCCTTCCATTTGTCTCAATTATCTGCTCGTAGTATATTGATCAATGTGCTACATATGCATGTATCGTACTGTACATGATATGAAACCATGACCTCGGCAAGAACACAACACTCGTGACAAAAAAAAATGTGTATCCTTCTTGGGGGTGAAGGGGTGGGGGGGGGCGAGAAAAAGAGACAGAATTTCGGACGTGTAGATATGACCTGTCACCTGAACGGGAAGAGGCTCATGCATGCAGACGTACACCGGTGATCGCTTGTGCATGTTCGATGCAGCCGAATATGAGACAGACACCTCCAGGGGTTGGTATAATGTCCGCTCATCCCGGTTCCATGGGTGCTACATTGTAGCCTAAAGCGGATGGTGACGAGCAAAAAATCTGGTCAGCCATGGATAGGGACTTCTCTTAGTAGGTTGGAACTTGAGGGAGCAAAGAAACCATCTGGCCCAGCATCAGATATCGGCAGGCCAATAAATAGGAGTTTGTGCGAGGAAAGTAGGTACCTATGTAGCTGGGAGATTGACATGGGAAAGCAATGAGGCCACGAGAAGGCCGAGAAAAAATTGGGGAGCCCAAAGAAAAAAAGCGAACAACAAGTTTATGTTTTTATTTTATTTTCTGTCGACATCCTGATTTTCCGTAGTTGCAAGGGCCATCTGTCGCATGTCACTTTCTTGGCAAAAAGGAAGGAAATAGAAAAGTGAACGTGCCAAAGTCGTGGTACTTTGAGATACTTGAGTCGGTGTCCCGTGTTCTCGTCGATGCCAGGCGTGCGTTCCGCGCAGCCAGCGGAACTTTATACAGGCAATGGTCTGCAGCGCAGGCAGGCGCAGGAGGCGCAGGAAAGTGCAAGGCAAGTGCAACATGAAGGCAAGTGCAGGCACGCACGCACAGGCAGGCGCGTACAGGAGGCAGGCGCGTACAGGAGGCAGGCACGCACAGGAGGCAGGCACGCACGCACGCAGGCATACGCGCATACACGCATACACGCATACACGCACACACACATGCACTCAGACATTCTCATGAGCGTCTCCAGATGGCATCAGCCATGCGGGCAACTTTGACCATCTCTGCTGCATCATGCACACGAACCACATCCGCTCCACCCTGTACTGCCGCTGCCACCGTGGATGCGGTGCCCCAGATTCTTTGCGATGGCTCTTCTGCAGCGGTTATTTCTCCGATAAATCCTTTACGGCTAGATCCAACAAGCCATGGCATTCCTGCCAGACCAGGCCACGTCTTGAGCTCTTCCAGACGCCTCAGAATCTCTAAATTTTGAGCTGTCGTTTTGGCGAAGCCGATGCCCGGATCGAGAATGATGCGCCAACGACGGATCCCAGCTTCTTCCGCAGCCGAGACTCGTTGTAGGAGCTCCGAGGCTACTGTCGGTATCACGCCGCCTTCATAGTTGGTACGTTGCATCATGGTCTGGGGCGTCCCACGCATATGCATCAAACATATGGTTTTGCCCAGGCGCGCGACCGTGGAAAACATTTCAGTATCAAGCGTTCCAGCCGAGACATCATTGACAACGTCAGCTCCGCTGGCGATGGCTCTTGCAGCAACGGAAGATCGGTAAGTGTCCACGCTGATGGCGATATTCCGCGCTTCTGGTAGAGATCGAATGAGCTCAATGGCAGGAATGACACGAGAGGCTTCCTCTTCGGCAGAAACTTCAGGTCGACCTGGGGCTGTCGACTGTCCACCTACATCGATAATGGTAGCGCCACCACGAATATGATTCAAGACAGTGCGGCGGAGATTGTTCAAGTTGTGCTTCCCACCGTCCGAAAAGGAGTCGGGGGTCAAGTTCAGAATGGCCATGACATGTGTCCTTCTGTTGTGAAGGAGTGGAGTAAGATGATCGACCATGGCACTTATTGGGGTGACGGACGAGAGCGATTCTCCAATAGGGAGGTCGTTCAAATAGTCTGTTATCAATTTCCATGGCCTCGACGGATCAAGCGCTTTCGAAGGCACCAATCTGCAGCGACGCAACACGGCAATGAGTAAAGAGAATGTGGTCGAAGGCACAAGGGTATGGGCAAGGTCAAAGGCTTACTCTGCTAGAGGCCTTAGGACAAATTCACGCTCTGAAATGCCAACATGAGGCACGTTCAAGCGATGGTGGTGTACGACTTCATCTCCGTAAAGTAGGATGTCCAAGTCAATGTTGCGGGGCCCTTTGTCAATGAACTTGCGCCGTCCTAGGTGGTTCTCGATGGACTGAAGCTCATCCAACAGGGCCAACGGCTCTAGATCAGTTTCTACCTGTTGATGTTGAGGAGAAGCAAGAGTCAGCGTTTGTGGCTTGTCAGGGGCTGAATATCACGTAAGGAAGAGGGAAAAGAGGGAAAAGAAGAAAGAAGGGAAGACACACTTCGCAAGCTCCGTTCAGAAACCGGTTCTGATCAAGGACATACATGGGTTCTGTCTCCCATAGACTACTTGTGCGCTTCACGCGAATGCCTCGACGGTCCATCTCGTTGCATGCCTTTTCAATCTCGGCGACTCGGTCACCCAAATTGCTTCCAAGGGCAATGTAAGCCTTCTTCTTGAGCGTGCCGCCATGACAGGCACATGCGGAATGCGCGCGTCGTGAAATTTGCGACGTTGTCCATGATGGGAGATGACGCGGGATCAGAAGTGAAGGAGCACGCGAGGGTCGAGTCGATAGTCCACGCCCACGTCCACGATAGTCAACAGGAGGTGTCGGCTCTCTGCGACGTCTTCTGCGACAAATGCTCAGGGCTCCGCGGTGCACACTCTGCAAAAGGGAAGGCGCACACGTGGCCATGGCAAACGAGCAACGCATTGTGCCGGGCTCATGCGCATCATGACGATCAGAGCCAAGGTAGGTCGGCCGAGAAGGGATCAAACATTGAATGTGCATTTCTCTGGTGTGGCGCGGCGCGGCGGCGGACTCGCGGGGCTAAGAATTGCCGGCTCCGTCTGGACCGTCTGGACCCACCAGCAGCCGTTTCCAGTGCAGTTGGCAGTTGCTGTCCTGCCGCTCACCGGACCTTTGTGTTTCCATTTTCCATGGCAGGCCGCCGAGTCTGCTAACGTTGAGCATGGAGCGTTATGCTTCCCCCGACGGCCGAACGCCGCCTGCCTAGAACTCGGCCTACTCGTGCCTGTCCCTTTGGCTGCTCTCGTGCCTGTCCTTTGCCCGCTCTCGTGCCTACTTACTCGCTAGTGCCTGCCCCCCCAGCTTTGTCCCTCGGCTCCTCTGACTGCGCCCCCGCCCCCAGGCCGCCAACGCCGACCACGGGCCCTTCAAGTGCTCCAAACTGGCCTCTTGAGCCTCGGCAAAGCCCAGACGAAGCTCTGCCCAGGCCCGGTCATTGGCCAGTCATTGGCCAGCCACGGGCCAGCCGCCACGCCAGCCAGGACAGCCGGACGGCCGAACGGTCGTGAAGGATATTGCCATCTTCTACATTCTCTTTTTAATTCCCCATTTTCCCTGCTCATCTCACGATTCCTCTATTCTGCTTTTTTTTTCCTTCACCACCAATTCCTCATTAGTTTTCGCTTTACAATATTCAGACAAGATGGCTTCTCCTCGTAAGTCCCTGCCCTGCCCTGCTCTGCCCTGTCCAACCCCTACCAGAAGCACGAAGACGTCATCCGACGAACCACATGTCCTTGCAGCTCTCCCCTTTTTGGCGCTGTGGTGCGCGCACTGTCTCTCGGGATGGACGGGAACACGAAAACAAGAGAGAGAGAGAATCGCCAAGACGAAACAAAAAAAAAGAACAAGGGGGGGGGGGGGGGGGGGG
>SRPT01000222.1:0-39964 GCA_018360205.1 Claviceps digitariae
AAAAAAAAAAAAAGAAAAAAAAGAAAAAGAAACCGATTGCCTGGTCCGAGCCAAGCCAAGGTGTTCTGTCACACATGCTGTCGACAATGGTCATTGGTGACAATCGTTCCATTTGCGCCATGCAAGTCCTCCTTGTCTCCCATAACATTTATCCACAGTGTACGAAATAAAAGGAAAGTGCCCTCTATGGTTGTATATGTCCGAGTGCGCCGCATTTGTCGAGTTTGCCAATACATGGTTGGCGGTCGCTTCCGGAAAGATGTTGACGGCTCAGCAAGGCGACGTATTTTCTGGTCCTGAAATATATATCCAAAAAAAAAAAAGAGAGAACAAGACTCATAAAAAAAAGAGATGTTCTTCGACAAGCAGGTCCTTCACTTATAAGCAACAACGGTCTCCTGGCAGTGAACACAAACATTCTCCGCCAGCAAACATCAAGCGAGTAAGCAAGCTCTAGCAAGAGTTCGTGACTGGTCCGTGAAGAGTTACCCGCATGGGTGTCTCTGTTTCTGCGCCCACCTCTCCTCTTCTTTCAGAGGTCGGCATTGAGCACGGCCTTCACCCTGGCCAGGGCATCCTCTTTGACGTCGTCTACACCGCGGCTGGCATCAAGGGTGATGACATCCGTCTCCTCCCCTCCGGGGTGCTCGAGGATTTCAAACTGGCTCTTGACCATGTTGGCGCCCATGTAGTGGCCCTTTCGCTCAGCAACGCGCCTCAAGAGCAGTTCTTGCGAGGCATGCAGGAAGATGAAGCGAATGACAATGGACGGGTCGTAGTAGGCGGCAACGCGGATGACATCGCGGTACTTGAGCTTGAGAGCAGAGCAGGCGACTACTACGCCGGGTGCGCCATCGCGAAGGCGACTGGTGGACTGCCTGCGCAGTTCTGTGAGCCAGTCCCAGCGGTCCGAGTCATTTAGGGGGACGCCGGCGGTCATCTTGTCGATGTTGGCCTGGGGATGGTACTGGGCTGGGCTGTGAGTACTTGTAGTTGCCACATGAAGTGTTCAACTTGTAAAAATACCTACCTAGGAAGTAGGTTGGTAAAGCAAGTCGGAAGTGTATGGACGCACCGAGTCACCCTCGATATAGGGCATGTTGAGGGTGTTGGCCAAGTACTCAGCCACAGTCGTCTTGCCGCATCCTGCAGGGCCCGTGACCAACCACAGATGAGGGCGGCGCTGACGAGACTGAGCCGACAAAGACATTGCAGGCAAATATGGCGCGGGGATGAGCTCAAAAAGGGCAGGAGGTGCATGTACCGGGAAGGAGCGAGGCAAGGGCGACTGATGCAGCAACGGATGATGGATGATGGATGATTGGGAGTTGGGACTTTGAACTCGGGAGAGGGGAGAGCGCAAAGCCTAAGTACTTTTTAATACACACAAAAGTCGCAGACGACCAAACGGCCGAATCCGCCGTGGGATGCAATGCACAATGCAGCCAACAAGCTTCATCAAGCCTTGCAAGACACAACAAGGTTCGAGGCTGAAAGACGATGCTGTCAGCTCCGGGTCGTCCCCCATCCCCTGTCGCTTGTTGCTCGTCATGAAACAAGGCCCAGCCGGCACGTCGGGTTCCCATTTTTCTTCTTCTTTTCCCTCTTCAACCGTGAAACACACAACACTCGGGTCTGGTTCCCGTTCCCGCGGCCTGCATGTCGATGGCTTGGCTTCAAGGACTTGCGGGCGACTGATTATCTCATGCAGTCATCGCCCACCGCCCGTCAAAGCTCTTGTTTCGGTAACCGCCAGCTTACCCCCCAACCCACCAGGAACGGTGCGGCCAATTCCCCAGCAGCAACCGCCAATCGTCCATTCATGACTGGCCGGCCGTCTCATACTTGTGGTCATGCTTATACCTATTATACACTGTCGAGGCTTGTGTTCCACCAACTTCCAAGCACCATTGAACGAATGAGGAAGTGCCAGGATGGAATGAGTGATACTGCATACTGCAAACCAACGTCCATGTGTCACGCAATTCCGGGGCCCGGCGGCGGTTACTACGTAGGGCAATTGCTGAGACATCCAACTCATCCTCGGCTAATGTCAAGTACGACGTGCAGTACTGCGTCACATCTTGTCCAGAAAAGTAAACTTATTCATCCAATGCCACCCTGGACACAGTGCCCGCATCTGGGTCCCTGTTTGACTGCATAATTTGCCTGAGCCTTCCGCACTGAAAGTGGACAAAATGCCACTTTTCACTTTTTCAAAAGAAGCAATCCATCATTCTTGTGCCCCTCTGCCCCTCCTCCTGAGCATTAGCCATCGGCTATCAGACCATATCCCTGTGGGGAAAGGCCGAAAATGAGCCTGATATGGGCTGGCGGGTCATGAAGAGTGCAGGTCGTGACTGGATTCTTGCGGGTTGCCTCGGCCTGGAACCTCGAGAAAAGAGTTGTACCCGTTCCGAGCCGCCGCAGGGCAAAAAGAAAAGGTGGACAAAATCAAGTCAGAGAAAAAAAAAAAAAAAAAAAAAAAAAAAAAAAAGGAGCCTAATGGATGGCAGCCAGCAGCCCCGCCGCGGGGTACCATCGTACCATCACCGCGTGCGCTGCGCCATTAGACAAGCAGGAGCAGCTTGCTCGCTGGATTTCTGGAATTGGCAGAACATCGTTCTGGAGAACAGCTGGATCAAGTCGATGCTCTTCACCCTACGTCCTCTTTCTTCATTAATACTTATGTACCCGACGTAATATACATACGCACTACCAACTCATGCTGAGGAAGACGCATGGCAAATCGTCAGCCTGCTCCTGCTGACCGACCAAAGCATGGACCCCGCAGAATCTAAACTGCTCAGGCGTGCTCCCAGCTTCAGCCGGCTCCGGAGTCTAGCCCTAATAGGCATGTCACTGAGGAAGGAGCGCTGGAAGCGTCAAGAAGCCAAAAGCCAATGCTTCGGTCGGTCTGTGCCTTCCCTGCCTTGGGAAGGAAGCAGCGGCCAATGATTGGCCTTGGCTGGTCCCGAGGCAGGTACGGGCACTTTTGCTGCCGCGAAAAAGCGAGGGCCGCGCCTGGCGTTGTGTGCGTTGTGCGCGTTGTGCCGCCAACAGCCAGCCAGACCAGACCAGGCCCGGACCAGACCAAAAGTCACCAGACCAGGCCGGACCGATTCTACCACTGCTACCAGTGATTGACCAGTCCAGTCTTTTTTATAAGCCACCGGCTGCATGCGCCAGGCTCTGTCAAAGTGACTTCTCATGTCCCTCACATCCCTGGCTGTCCTGGCAAGGTTATCGTCCTTACGACCGCTTCTCTCGACCGCGTCAACGACCTGCCGCCCGCCTCAATTTCTCCGTGCCGCTCGTGCTGCTCCTCTTCTGCCCTCCGCCGCGTCCCTGGTTGCACGGCCATTCTCTTCTTTCAGCATGGCAGCTGGCGATCTGAAGCATTTCCTCGCCGATCAGCCGCCCTCCGTGGTCAGGCTCGAGATTGAGAAGCATTTTGAGCCTCTGAATGACAAGCAGAAGCGTTATGCTCACTTTATCAGCAAGTAGGTTATGCACAAAAAATTACATGCTGTAAATAAGGCCACGTCGCTCACCACTTCTTTTTTTTTTTTCGTAGGGCTTGCTTTGCAGGCACAAGAATTGTTCTCCGACAAATATCTCCAGAGTCGGAGCCCATCTACGATCTGATTCTTACCCTGCACAAGGATTGCAATGGCGACTGGCAGAGCTTGGCTAAGAAGGCTGGCGTCGACGAGACAGAACTTGCCAGCTTCCTCGAGTATGCTGCCATGTTCCTGGGCAACAATGGCAACTACAAAAGTTTTGGCGACTCCAAGTTCCTGCCTAGGTGCACTGAGAAGTCTGTTGCTGCCCTCGCAGCCACTTCTCCAGAAGCTACCAAATTCTACGAGGCAACCAATGGCGGCATTTTCAGCCATGATAAGCCCGGCTTGCTGCATCTTGGCTTCGTTGATGCTGGTCACATGACTACCTACTACCCCGACTCCCCCTCCATCACACAGGCCGAGATTGAAAGTGTTTCTGCATGGATGGAGAAGAAGCGCCTTCTACCGGAAAACAACAGGTTACGCAAGAACGCAGATGGATCATTCGATATCCTCATCGCTTCGGCTGTGACGAGTGTTCCCGCCGAGGGTGGGGATATTGGCAAGCAGACGGAATTCACCATCGAGGAGGGCCTGCTGAAGGGCAAGACTATTCGACTTATATATGGAGACCATGCCAAGGAGATGAAGGCCGCAGCAGAGTATATGAAGCAGGCGGCTGAAAATGCCGACAATGAGACCCAACGATCCATGCACATTAACTACAGCAAGTCGTTTGAGAGCGGCTCCGTCGAGGCCTTTAAAGATTCTCAAAGGAATTGGATTCAGGACAAGGGTCCCATGGTCGAGTGTAATGTCGGTTTCGTTGAAACCTATCGTGATCCTGCTGGAATTCGTGGCGAGTGGGAAGGCTTTGCGTCCATGGTCAATCTGGAACGCACCCGTGCCTTTGGCGAGCTCGTATCTGCGGCACCGACCCTCATTCCTCTCCTTCCCTGGGGTAAGGACTTTGAGAAGGATAAATTCCTGTCGCCTGATTTTACGTCCTTGGAGGTTATGACCTTTGCTGGTTCGGGTATTCCTGCCGGGATCAACATTCCCAACTATGACGACATCCGCCAGAACGAAGGATTCAAAAATGTTTCTCTGGGCAACGTGTTGAGCGCAAAAGCCCCCAATGAGAAGATTCCCTTCATCCGTGAGGAAGACCTAGAAATCTTCGACAAGTTCCGTGATGACGCCTTTGAGGCCCAAGTTGGCCTTCATGAATTGACAGGTGAGTATTGGAGCGACCTTCGAAATGCTTGTTTTCTTGCGTATTTTTTTCTAGACTAATATGTTATGCGTCTTCTAAAGGTCACGGTTGCGGAAAGCTTCTCCAGGAAACATCGCCTGGCGTATACAACTTTGACAAGGAAAACCTTCCGGTCAGTCCCGTAACCGGAAAACCCATCACCACCTGGTACAAGCCTGGCCAGACCTGGAGCTCAGTGTTTGGTAGCATTGCTGCATCGTATGAGGAGTGCCGTGCTGAGCTCGTCGCCATGCATCTTTCCTGCGAATTCCCTGTGCTCAAGATCTTTGGCTTTGGAGACGGCACTTTGGACATGGATGGCGAGGCTGGTGACGTCTTGTATGCCTCATACTTGTCTATGGCGCGCGCTGGCCTTGCCGCCGTTGAGTTGTGGGACCCCAAGAGTCAGAAATGGGGACAGGCTCACAGCCAAGCCCGTTTCTCTATCCTCAAATGCTTTTTGCAAGCCGGTGACGACTTTTGCAAGCTTCACTACACCAAGGATGATTTGTCTGATTTGACAATCCATCTTGATCGATCCAAGATTCTTACATCTGGTCGCAAGGCTGTCGCAGACTACCTTCAAAAGATTCACATTTACAAAGCCACGGCCGATGTAGAGGCTGGTATCAAATTCTACACCGACATGACCCATGTGGATCCTGACTTTTGGGGGAACAGGGTTCGCAACGTTGTCTTGGATAAGAAGCAACCTCGCAAAGTCTTTGTCCAAGCAAACACGACTCTGGACGAAGCCACTGGCAAGGTCTCCATCAAACACTACGAACCCAGTCTTGTGGGCATGATCCAAAGCTGGGTGGACAGAAACCTGTGAGCGTCTTTTTTTTGTGTATGTTGGTGTTAAATACACAGGGCGGACTAAGGGGATGGTGGCACAAAAACAGTAAATAACGTTGCATATAAAATTGCGATGCTGTGTAGAATAGAAAGAGCCTATCTGGGCAACTTGGTGTATAGAACAAAGAGAAGTTTATATAAAGTGCCGTCGGTAGACGATCAAGTGGTTCCGGTTCAAATTTAAAATAAAGATCCATGTGGAACGTCTTTTTCCCGACCTTCATCATGGATATACACCTCTTTGTTTTCATACATGCTCATTCGATTTTTTTTTTCGACTGTAGAAACCTGATTACAGACGCCAAGATAGTGACCGATGCCCTGTCAACTTCCAAATGCAATTGGCGAAAAAAAAACCAGCCCTATGAAAAGTTCTGGCTTTACAAAAAAAAGCCCGTCATCTCCCCTCTCTGAGAATTTCTTCTTCTTCTCCCCCCCTTTCGCAAAAACATGTCTACAACCAACCACATCCACAACCCGCTCCGGCAAACCCATAGTTTCGTCGAGTCTTCAAAAAGATCTTGTTCCCCTCGTTACATGGATGGATTCATGTAAAGAAACACCTGTCCCACTCCCACTGTGCACGTCTTCTGTTCTATTTTGTAGGTGGGGAAGAAGAAACGGAGAAGACGCGCAAGATTGAACCCAGTCCAGTTCAATACAAATTCCTTTTTTTCTTTTTTCTTTCTCTCCTTTTTTTTCTTTTCCCATGCATCATTACGTTTTGGCCCGTTTTTGAAAAAGTTTTGATCCTGGTGTATCGTGAAGCGGGGGTGGCAAAAATCCCTCGCGCGGCTCCCCCCGTATGTTCTTCCCTTTTCCCGGCCCTGTGTTGGTGATTTTGGGCGGGAGGGTTGTTCTTGTATGTGGGTCAAGAAGGGTAGGAGGTGGGGAGAGGGAGGGAGGGATTTTTGCGTGTTCGCGTTTACCAGGCCATTTCGTGGGGCTTGTCGCCCTTTCGCAGGCTGAAGGAGCTTCCGAGGTAGCTGGCGAGCATGTCGACCTTTTTGATGTTGGCGATCAGGGCCTTGTCGATGGCCTTTTGGTCGGCGGCACGGCTGCTGTTGATTTGCTTCTTCTGTTTTTTGGGGGGAAGAGAAAAAGCATGTTAGTCTGGTGCTGTTCGTTTCTTGACTTTTTGGTTTCGCCTTGTCGATGGATGGATACAGGGCTGGGGAGTTGGTGAAAAACGTACCTCCGGCTTCTCACCCTGCTTGAAAAAGGCCTCCTCACCAGCCTTCTCCTTGGCCTTCTCAGCGGTAAAGTACTTGGGCTGGGCAACTTCCTCAATCTTTTGGGTGTCGAGGCCTGAGACATCGACCTTGAGAGAGGTGGCGATGACGTATCGGGAGTTGACTCGTCGCAGGGGCACGCCGTTGACCTTGAAGGGACCGGTGACGAGGAGGACGCCCTGGTCGAGGGTCTTGAGGAGGACGACGCGCTTGCCGCGGAAGCGGCCGGCGAGGAGGATCAGGACGGTGCCGGGCTGCAGGGACTGACGGGGAGTCCAGGGGCGGAGGGCTTTGCGGACCTTTTGAAATGAGAAAGGAGGTGTTAGCTTTCTATTCCTCCCTTTTCGCCTTTCTTCTCTGGTATCAAATTCTGTGTTGTCTATAAAGGAAGTTCATTATGCTCTCTGCCCCGAGTTTGATATGTCATTGCTGAGGACTGTCGAATTGCGTTGCGTGCTTCTTGTCGAATCATGCTTCTGTCGAATTGTTCAGCTAGGAAAAGGATGGATGCAATGTTCTGTCGGTCTGTGCTGCCCGCAGCTGAATATTTTGTTGTTGTAATTGCATGTCGATATATACTCCATCATGTCGGTTGGCGATCGAACGAAGAGTGTATCGTATAATTTCCGTGTTGACGCGCGCTTCGTTGCTATCCGCCTGGCTGGGTTGCTGTGTTCCCCTCGATTTCTCGTCGCTCCCCCACTCCAGGGCAGAGGCAAAATTTCCTTTCATCGCGAACACAGCATCATCGAACACCATGATCCTCATCCACCAACTCACCTTCTTGGGCGCGCTGTCATCCTCAGCAGGGTACCACTTCTGCGCCTTCTCCGACGAGGCGGGAACCTCTCGGCTTGACTTCCCGAACTGCTTGGTCGTGGTCTTGGCCGACATTGTGACTTCCGGGTTGTGTCTGTGTTGGACTCGTGAAAGAAAGGACGGGGGGGAGAAAGAGAATGACTCTGGTCGTGGTGATGGCTCGCCCGAAATGATGGAATTCTTTGTGAGCGCCGGCTAGCGAGTTTGTGGGAGACCAAAATGTGAACCCTCTGGCGCTAACCTGTTACGGAAACCCACTCGGCCAGTATTTTCCTTGCCAACTTGTGGGAACATGGGGCTGGAGACACGTGATGATAAGATAAGCGGTCACCGTTGAACGGTCGGAAAGCTGTGGGGTCCGTTGACGTCGACCAAACATTGCTGATTGGTTCTTTGCCGCGGGCCTGCGGGAACCGAACGTCCTAGAAGCTGCTGTAAGTGTCTCGAATCCTGACGACTCATGACGAGTGACAGACTGGCCGGATTCTCAAGAGCATTACATTGCGAAAATCGCTGCATGGAACAAGAGCTTCTCTTTTGTTCTCTGTTCTTTTGACTGTTTTCGCTGCTACTCTCGTAACATTTAACACATTTGCGACAACCATTATTCTGTCAAGTCTGTCTAAACACACCACATGCCCTGCTAATCATGCAGGCTAGACGCCATTTCTTAATTTCCGCGCAACGCGCAGCTGGTGTCGTCACTCGATCCTCACGAAGATCGGCTTTGGGGCTGCGCCTCGGTGCCTACCAAGATTTGCGAACATTAGCAGCACGACCACATGGACTACTTCCAGCAATTACCACGAGATGCTATGCAAATGGTCGTCCACATCCACCGGGCGGTACGCACCGCATGAACATGGGGGGCCAGGAGGAGGAGAAACCAGCGCTGGAGCAATATGGCATCGACCTCACGGCTCGCGCCCGCGACGGAAAGCTCGACCCCGTCATCGGGCGGGATGCGGAAATCCAGCGAACGATTCAAATTCTATCACGACGAACCAAGAATAATCCTGTGCTGATTGGCAATGCCGGCACCGGCAAGACGGCCATCCTAGAAGGTCTGGCGTCGCGCATCATCCGCGGAGATGTCCCCGAGAGCATCAAGAACAAAAGGGTCATCAGCCTGGATCTCGGCTCCCTCATAGCCGGCGCCAAGTTCCGAGGCGACTTTGAAGAGCGCTTGAAAAAAGTGTTGGACGAGGTTCAAAAGGCCGAGGGCGAGGTGATTCTCTTCATCGACGAGCTGCACACGCTGCTTGGTCTGGGCAAGGCCGAGGGCTCCATTGACGCATCCAACTTGCTGAAGCCGGCTTTGGCTCGCGGCGAACTACAATGCTGCGGCGCCACGACGCTGGCCGAATACCGACAGATCGAAAAGGATGCCGCCCTGGCTCGTCGTTTCCAGCCCATCATTGTCGCCGAGCCCACGGTCGAGGACACCATTAGCATCCTGCGCGGCATCAAGGACAAGTACGAAGTACATCACGGTGTGCGCATCACCGATGGTGCCCTCGTGGCGGCAGCCGTCTTGTCGAATCGCTACGTCACAGACCGCTTCCTCCCGGACAAGGCCATCGATCTAATGGACGAAGCCGCAAGCCATCTGAAGCTGCAGCACGAGTCCAAGCCCGAGGACATTATGCGACTCGACCACAAAATCATGACCATCCAGATTGAGCTGGAAAGCTTGCGCAAAGAAAAGGACGTGGCCAGTCAAGAGCGTCGGGACAAGCTGGAAAAGGACCTCCAACGCCACCAGGAGGAGATTGCGGCGCTGAATGCGCGCTGGGAAAAGGAAAAGTCTGAGATTGACTCGGTCAAGAAGATCCAAGAGGATCTTGATAAAGCCAGATTCGACCTGGAGCAGGCGCAGCGCGAGGGCAACTTTGCGCGCGCGTCGGAACTACGCTTTGGAGTCATTCCCACCCTCAAGCAGAAGCTGCCCTCGGAGCATGAAGAAGACGCCGCCGCGGCCGCCGCGGCCGGCCATTCGCGTGGGTCGTCGGACAAGGAATCCGAGGGCACACTGATCCACGATGCCGTCACAGCGGACGACATCGCCAACGTCGTGTCCCGCATCACGGGCATCCCCGTGTCGAAGCTCACGTCGGGCCACATTGAAAAGCTCGTTCACATGGAAGAGACGCTGCGCGAGGCCGTCAAGGGCCAGGACGATGCCATCAAGGCCGTCTCCAACGCCGTCCGCCTGCAGCGCGCCGGGCTTAGCGGCGAGAACAAGCCCCTGGCCTCCTTCTTCTTCCTCGGTCCCACGGGCGTCGGCAAGACGGAGCTCTGCAAAAAGCTCGCCGGCTTCCTCTTCTCGACCGAATCGGCCGTTGTCCGCTTCGACATGTCCGAGTTTCAGGAGAAGCACACCATCTCGCGCCTCATCGGCGCGCCCTCTGGCTACGTCGGCTACGACGACGCCGGCCAACTCACCGAGGCTGTGCGTCGCAAGCCCTACGCCGTGCTGCTCTTTGACGAGTTTGAAAAAGCCCACCGCGACATCTCCGCCCTGCTGCTCCAGGTCCTCGACGAGGGCTACCTCACCGACGCGCAGGGCCACAAGGTGGATTTCAGAAACACAATCATTGTGCTGACGTCGAACCTCGGCGCCGACATCCTCGTCGGCCAAAATCCCCTCCACCCGTACAAGGAAGACGCCGAGGGCAACCTGGATCCGACGGTGCGCACCGCCGTCATGGACGTCGTCTCGCACGCCTACCCGCCCGAGTTCCTCAACCGCATCGACTCCTTTATCCTGTTCAAGCGGCTCGCGCAATCTGCCATCCGCGAAATTGTCGACATTCGCCTCGCCGAACTGCAGCACCGCCTCGACGACAAACGCATCACGCTCTCCGTCCCAGACAAGGTCAAGGACTGGCTCGCGGAGAGGGGCTACGACCCCCGGTTTGGTGCCCGTCCGCTCAACAGGCTCATCACCAATGAGATCGCCAACGGACTGGCCGAACGCATCATCCGTGGGCAGTTGAAGATGGGTGAGGCGGCGTCTGTTACGATTAAAGACGACGGCACGGGCTTGCAGGTTTTGACTGGTGCTTCTGAGAGCACATGACGAGATGATTGTCTTTTTTCTTATCCTCCTGTTTCTTTTTCCTTTCCCTCTCTTATTTTCTTTCTTTTTTTTTTTGGGCTTCTTCGTCTTTTTTATCCTGATGTCTGGGCAAGTATTTTCTGCACCTCTCTGTAAAATGTACTTCTATGGGACAGCCCGGAGTTTTACTGATCCTTGGCCTCCCCATCCCCATCCAGTCCAACATGTATATTATGTCCTGCAACCCCCCTTCGGTCATGTTTTTCTGCACCCAATCCGAGTTTTTGTCCGACAAACATGTATTCTTCTCCCCTCTTTGGTGCTTTGATACCCCGCGTATGTATATAGGTAGACGACCAGACGCCACAGTCATAGCTAGCGCATCATGCAGTGCCAGACATGAATATAATAAATTGAGTGATTCAAGTTTCAGTGTCGACTATGGCTACGTTTGTGGGTGTGCAATGACAAAGCAATGTAATTTTCGACTGAGAAATAAATGAATACATTGTGATGATGGCAATAATAGCAAAAAGATGAAAAGAAATGCAAAAAAAAAAAAAAAGAAGAGAAAAATGCCAACACCCAATTCCCATTCTTACGCACCCAACACATAAGGCTTAATACTAAGCAAAAATGTTCTCATCTCAACTCCCTACACCTTCCACATGTCCCGACAATGAATACAGGAAAAAGTTCCCCATTCTCATCCACCATACACGTCAAGTCCACTACGTAAATGCCCTGTTCTTGGTGCCGAAGGTTACATATCTACGCAAGTTACCTACCCAGGATACCTACCGAGGTTAATGAAGCAGCCCAAATCTACGAAACATCAAGAAGAATAGGTTCGAAGGTGTCATCTCGGCCGAAGAGGATGCTAGAATAGAATGGAAAGATATCCAACTCATGCACATACATTCATATGTACATACCTACAGCGAAATGCCTTGATGAAGTGAAACATTGCAACTCGTGCACATGCCTGCGTGGATTATTGTTGAAGGAAATGATTTCAAGGACTTCATAATGCGAAAGCCCTGTCCATAAATGACATGGTTGTTAGATGTTCGGATTGCTCATGGGCAATTCTTCTGGACTCTACTCTGCTCTGCCATTCTCTCTCCTCTCATCCTGTCATCCATCCTCTCATCCTAGCCAGCCATGACATCACACCCACATCCAGACAAGACAAACACTCGAGGCCGGGCAGGGCACTGACAAAGCGAATGGTGCTCCAAACAAAGACACTGACAACACAGAAAACCAGATCAGGAAATATAAGAAGCGACAACATATTTTTATTTAAGAAAAAGAAAGAAAGAAAACCTGCCCCCACCCGTTTTGGTCACCTCCCTACGATCCATTTTCCCTCACCAGAAGGCCAAAATGCGTGTTTATGTGTTTTGTGCATTGAACCCAACTCCGCCATTCTAGTGCAATGTAAAAAATAAGAAAGAGATAAGAAGAGAGACAAAAAAAAATAGGAATAAAAGGCCCATCAAGACTTTCACACATGATGCGTGAAAGCACCAACTTCTGCTTTTGACATGGTTGTCCAACCTCGCCGTCCACGCACGCACACGCGTTTTTTCTCACAGTTACATGTACTGGTTCTGCCTTCGTCACCGACTGAGATAATATGCTGGAAGCCAACACCTAATCTCAATCGTAAATGTTGCAAAGCAAGCATCACCAAAATCCAAGCCCGCTGCACTTCTTTGATCCCATCTTACACGACACATCGTTTTTTTCCCTATCTCCGTCCACGTCGTCATGTTCAGGGAGCAAACCCTCTATGGAAGGGGCGTGACAGGAAGGCGTGCTTGGGCGGTCATCATCTACCAATACCTCACAGAAAAATTTATGGAAACCAGAAAAGCTGAGCATGTAGGAGGCACAGACTTGTGAAAAAAAAAATAAAAAAAATTGTTCGATTGGGTTGATCGATAGCTTTTCAAATTACAACCGAAGACCTCACTATGCCGAAGTCCGGTTTGGAAGAGAGTACGTGACATGAGGAAGTGCGAGCGAGAAAGCAGAGGTTGATCAAAGGCTTTCCGTGGGAAACATCTACTGGTGACCGGCCTTTCGGAGGGTAGTGGCGAGCCACTCAAGTCCCTCGTACAGACCGTCACCAGAGGTAGCGCAAGTGGACTGAATGTACTATATTGGAGCAGGGTTAGTGGGATTGGGTTTTTTTTTAAGATAAAAACAAAAGTATCGCGAGTATAGACATACCCAGGCGCGTTGTCGCAGACTGTGAAGGCCAAGCTTGTCGGTAATCTCGGCGGCGTTCATGGCGTTCTGGAAGTTGTGCAGGTCAGCAAGTTGTTTTTTTTTACATATTTGACGACTGTGACAGAAAGACGAATGAACTTACGGGAAGATCCTGCTTGTTGGCAAAGACCAAAAGAATAGCGTCACGCAGCTCATCCTCGTTCAGCATGCGCTGGAGTTCCTCACGGGCCTCAACAATACGGTCACGATCGTTGCTGTCGACGACGAAAATGATACCCTGAGTGTTCTGGAAGTAATGTCTCCACAGAGGACGAATCTTGTCCTGACCACCGACATCCCACACGGTGAACTGAATGTTCTTGTACTCGACGGTTTCGACGTTGAAGCCTGCGTAGAGATGAGTATTGGGTTAATGTTGTTCCTTTTCTATTTTTTCCCCTATTCTTTATTTCAATTGATAGAGAAAGAGAATGGCCACCACGCCTCTGTCAATTGAGGGGCACGCGGGGCCGCTGCCAGTGCGAGCAGCAGCCAAAGAGCACAGATTGACCTGTCATGAAAGGTTGAACGGTGATCAGGGGGATATCATACCGATGGTAGGGATAGTGGTGACGATTTCACCAAGCTTGAGCTTGTACAGAATGGTGGTTTTACCGGCGGCATCAAGACCAACCATCAGAATTCGCATCTCCTTCTTCCCCCACAACTTGTCGAAAATCTTGGAAAAGGCGAGACCCATGACTGCGACTGGCGGGCGACGGGCCTAAAACTGATAGAGTGATGGAGCGAGATTGTGTGGAGAGAAGAGATGAGCGGGATCGATCGAGCAAGAGATGTGTGTGTATGTGTCCTAGATGCCACGCGTGTGAGTAAGCTGGCGGTGCGGTTGGTGCGGTCCAAGGGATCAAGGATCAAGGAGGGGTTTTTGGGGCAGCGATTGGTAGGTACGGGCAATGACGAGATGACGGGGATCAGAACTCCTGGCAGCGACGACAGAGACAGTCGATGCAGAAGAGGATGGTGAAGCGAGGGGGGTTCTGTTCTGCTCAGGTCAAGATGGACTGTTCTGGAGATGCGACGTTGCGTGCGCAGGCAGAGGACACATGTCCAGGGATGCAGGGAACAGGAGGCTGCCGCCGCATTTCAACGAGTGGGCGGCCGTGGTTGTGTGCGGCGGCAGCGACGGCCTGTCTGCCCGCGTGGCCCCCGTCTGCGAGTCTGCGAACGAGGCAAGGGACGAAGCCAGAAGCCATCGAGAGCAAGCATGTACACGTGTAGGAAGAGGCAGAAGACGCAGAGAACGGACTTACTCCTTTGTCGATGGATCGCGGGATGGTTTGGAGGAGTGGGCGTGCACGAGTGGGTGGGAGGGAGAGTTTATCGTGGGCTGGTAGAATTTTGGGCAGGACCCCCTCGGGCAGGACGGGGGGCAGGACGGGCACAGGACTGGGCGTGGCCTGGTGTGGTGGTGTTTGGTCTAGTGGGTGGCGAGGACTGCCACGCAGCGGGCTGGACTGCTGGGCTGGACTGCTGGGCTGGACTCAATGGCAAGTCGCCAGGCATCGAGTGGCCAGCAGCAAGCTGGCTGACAGACTGACAGATAAGTGCTGGCATTAAAAAGTGGGACACGTGTTGGGAGCAAACTTTGATCCGCGGCTGCAAGGTTTGTAAGGCTAAGTAAGTACTAGGTACCTGGTACCAAAACGACGTAGGAGACTACTCGCAGAGGTACGTACCTCTTTCCGCGCCGCAGCACAGCCTGGAAAAGGTGTCACCTTCGCGAACTGAGCTCTCGCCAGAGAATACCGACCTATCTTGACATTGCCTTTGCCTCTACCAAGCTTGTCTTCCTTTCTGCCCATTGTCCCATCCCCCATCGCTCCGCAGGCACGCGAGCACCCGCGACATACCTCTCTTACCAGCAGTACTCAGTCGTGCGACGTGCCAGGCGAAAATGTATCTGCCTTCAGCTGCGAGATCGCTGCTCATTGCAGCGACGGTGGCCTTTCAACTTGCCAGCGCGCACAACATGGTCCTGCCAGCCCACGGCCTCGAATGCTTCTTTGAGGACCTTCATCGTGAAGACAAGATGACTGTCACCTTTCAGACGGGCGACAGAGAGTTTGGCGGCGCAGGGAACCTAGATATTGACTTTTGGGTACGTCCTGAGCTCATTGCAATACCCAAATCACCACAAGACACAAAAAAAGGAGGTCTGAAACGAGTCTTTTCGTCCTCATCTTGCGCAGTTTCGTCCTTTTCTTCTCTTCTGTTTGATCCACATCCACTCATGCAGTCCCGTTCTATTATAGATTACGGATCCGGCCGGCAAATATCAAGTTCAAGAGCGAAGCGTATCTAGCGGCGATCATTCCTTTGTCGCCGAAAGTGATGGCAAATACACCTACTGCTTCGGCAACCAGCACTGGGGCTCCAACACCAAGGAGGTCACTTTCAACGTCCACGGCGTTGTCTATATCGCACAGTCGGAATTGCCATCTGATCCTCTTGAAATTGAAGGTACGATCGACGGCCCGAGGCCTTTTTTTCGTCCTTTGTTTATTTCTGTCTGTAACTTCAGATCCGTGCCGTCGTATGCTAACTGAAATTTCAATCCAGTCCGAAAGCTCACTGGACTCATAGACGAAGTCAAGGACGAACAACAGTACATTGTCATGCGTGAGCGAACCCACCGAAACACTGCCGAGAGCACCAACGCCCGTGTTAAGTGGTGGAACCTGTTTGTCATTGGTGTCGTTCTTGGCGAATCCTTGTTTCAAGTCTGGTGGCTGCGTCGTTTCTTCGAGGTCAAGCGTGTTATATAGAGGATGAGGGTGGGGGTCAGTCAAACACAGCTACGGCGACGTATAAAAGGGGGACGGCGGGGACGGAGGCGGGAACCATTTCTACGTCTTGATCATGGATACGAACCACATGAAATACAGTTTGGGGACCTCATGGGCGAATCAACGGCGTCATTGGGAGGGCTTCAGCAAAACGGGTATGATGCGGGGGGGAGCAAATGAAGAGATGTACATTAGATCTCGCGGTAATAGATGAGCCATGCCAACTGTTATGAGGAATGATGTTTCTATGTCTCTGCAGTATTCTTGCCGAAGAATATAATTTTGTTTGGGCAGAGGTGATGTGTTGATGGGCTTTTTTTTTCTTTGTTTATTTTTTTCTTCCTTTTTAAATAAAAAAAAAAACAAGAAAGAAAAACAAAAGAAAAAGAGCTATGAAATTGCATTCTCCTTCCACGGGGCATATCGTCTTGACCTTTTCCACCTATCTTTATTTATCATATACATCATATCATATACACCAACATCCACGTGAACATGGAATATACACTGAGCATCAGACCGCCACAAATTTACCCTCAACCACCAACCAGCAAATAGATCACATCCGCTTGCTAAGAAGCCCACCCATAATGAACACATTCGCATCACACACGCACAACACACGCACAACACACACCCTGACATGCCTACAGTGTATTGTCCCACGTGCTCGACGTGTCTTCGTGTCTAACATGTCATCGTCCAACGTGCCCATCATACCTATCATACCCATCGTGCCATCGTACCCAGCGTGCCAACCTACCAACGTACCCCTATCATCAAGCACACCTATTAATTCATTTGAAACAACACAAAAGGAAAAGAAAAGATAACCAGACAAAAACGTAATTTCAAACCCAGACCTTTCACCTTTCAACGCCATACATATATTCCACATCCAAAGAAGAAGAAAACGAAAAAAAAACGAAAAAAAAAAACAAGAAAAAATAAGAAAGAAAAAAAAACACCAGTCTTCTCACCAACTAAGCAGATGGATCAGACTCAACCCTCCCCCCTTCCTTCTCCTCCTCATCTCCCCCCGACGCACCCTCCACCGGCAACTCCACCTCCTTCACCGGATGCAACAACATCGGCGGAACACACATCCTGCCCTCGCCGCCCGGCATGGCACCCACGCCGCCAGCGCCAGCGCCAGCGCCAGCGGCAGTCTTGCCCTCATCGACCGTCTGCTCAAAGTCCTCCCCCCCATCGTTATTCACCCTCAGACCAACCCACCGCTTGTACAAGTTGGGCGCAAAGCCCGAGTTGTAGAACCACGACAGGCCCTTGAGGTTATGCTCCCTCTCGCCAAAGACGCTGGTGCGGGAGCCGCCGCTGGAGCCGTCCCTGCCGGCATTGTACATCTGGGACATGTAGTCGAGGGGCCAGCGACGGTCCACGTAGATGGGGTGCGGCGCCGAGACGGCCTTGTAGCCGTGCTGGAGGGCCACGGTGGCGGGCCACATTTCGGGAAAGGCAAACTGCTTCTTGTAGGCTGTCATGCGGTGCATCTTGAGGAGCAGGCGGCGAGAGAGGCGGCTGGTGGTGATGATGGCGGCGCGACGGGGGGGGAGGGCGTGCGGGTGGGTGCGGTTGAAGCCCGTGATGTCGTCCTTGAGCATCCAGGTGGTGGCTTCGGGGTCGAAGATGGGGTTCAGGGATATCAGGTCGGCTTCTTCGCCGACGCCCCATGTGTACTTGTCTGCTTCGTAGGTGGTGGGCGGGACGGGATCGTCGTCGGTTTCGAACCAGTCTTGCTGGTCGGAGGGCCGGACGGGTCCCCAGACCATCTTGGAGGTCTTGAGGCCTGCTGCCGCCGCCGCTGCTGCTGGGTGAGAAGGAGGAGAGAGAGGAGAAGGAGGAGGAGAAAGAGGCGGCGTCTTGTCTGCGCCCGCAACGCCCATCTCGCTCTGCACGCGCGACATTTGCGAAAAGTCCTCCCAGGTGCCGTGGACGCTGGGGAAGTAGAAGCGCGAGTTGCGCTCCCAGAGCCCCTTTCTGGGCTGTGCCTTGGCCCACTGCTCCAGCTTGGTGACGAGGTCATAGTAGTGTCCTGTGTAGCGTATGTCCATCTCCCACTGCCAAAAGAAGTCGTATTCGGGGTGTTGGTACGCGAAATGCTGCATGGCCATGGACAAGCCGCGGTACACGCCGTGGACGGGCAGGTCAGGGCCGCGCGTCCAGAGATCGTACACGCCCTGGTACAGCGCCAGCATTTGCGTCTCCGTCCAGAGGGTGACGAGCCCTCGAAACTCGGCCGGAATGGTGTCATTGATGCGTCTCTCGTAGGCTTCGCGGTCGGCCCAAATCGGGTACTTGCCGTCGTCTTTGACCTGGACAAGGAGATGGACATCATAGCGGCCGCCTGAGGCCATGGATAGTTCGGCAATCATGGACCGGATGTTGGCGATGTCGTCTTCGCGGAAGAGGTACTCGTCCCAGCATCTGACAACCACGGCCGTTCGAGCGGTGGTGCCATGGCTTGCTACATTGGCCGTCTTGTTGTTTTTGGTGTTGTTGGTGTTGTTGGTATTCTCGGTGCTCTGGGTGCTCCCGGACTCAGTGGCATTGGTTGTTGTGCTGTCCGCCCTCTTACCCAAGATGCTTTCCGAACCGGCCTCGCCACCAATGTAGAAGCCATTTGGTGATGGCGATGCCAACGACGACGGCAGCGCCTTGTACCGACCAGCATTTGCGCCAAAGCATCGCCTCTGCACATCGGCCCAGTCGACCTCTCGATAATCCACCTGAGGCGTCGTCTCCCACACCGCGTCAAACCCGTCCCTATCTCCAAATTCGCCGGTGCTCAGCCCGCCACTCCTCTGCGAATATCCGAATCCATACGGTCCGTAACGGCCGTATCGCTCAAAGCAAATCTCCTCGGGCAGCTTGAGCACCTCATACGACCCGGACACGTGTTCAGGAAAGCCATGCGGCCTGCCGTTATAATACCGCAGCGGCGGCACGCGAACCGTGCCCGCGGCATCTATAAAACATTCCTGTACATCAGACTCCACGTTGGCGGCGGGATACTTGTCCCACGACAGGCTCGACGGAACAGATGACCGCTGAGACGTTTCGTCTCCCGTCGTCGTCGTCGTCGTCGTCGTCGTCTTCTTCTTTTCGGACGGCAATGATGACGATGAGTGTGCAGCAGCAGGCTCGTGGGGATAAGACGGTTCGCTCTCGGCAAAAGGCCTAAGCGTCCTGATTCCCCCATAGTATCGTTCCAGGAACGGAAACTTTTCCCAGACGTGCGGCTGAGGCGCAGAGGCCTTGACTTTGCCGTTGGCCACCTTCCAGTTCTCGACCTGGCTGGCGCGGATGAGGCCGAGAATCATGAGCAGGATGGCGGCAACCACGCTGAGGACGACATATCGGGTGACCTTGGCCGGTAGCCGGTACGGGTAGATGTGGGCGAATCTCTTTGGTTTGAGCGGCCCGAGTAGGGCCTTTTGTTTCGGCCGGAGCAGCAGCCCGCTCGGTCGTGAGCCCGACGCGTTTCTTGAACTGTACGACGAGGAGGACTCGGAGTGGTAGGAGCGCTCGGACTGTTCGTCGTCTGAGTAGTCGTATTCGTCGTCCGAGTACCTTTCCTTGGAGGGACTGCTTGGGGTGTGGTATACAGGGAGGCGCTGCTCGCGGGCTCGGAGGGGATTGGAGAGAATCCCCATGACGGCTGTTGGTTGAGCACGAGGATCTGTTGACGAGTTACAATTAGACATCATGATCATTACGATCCATTTACATGTCAAGATACAGACCTTGTGACGACGACTTTGTAAATCCGAGTCAGAGAAATGTCTCAATGATCTAGATGGGCGGCTGGCCAGGAATGCGGCAAGTCGGCGGCACGGGGACGGCCGCAAGTCGTAATCCACGTGTTTGCGTCTGCGACGATCGGAATGTCTGTTGCCCAATAAATGTCTCCTAGTACGAGACCAAGAGAAGCCAACGGGCAAAGCAGCTTTCGGACAATCTCGAGGATCGCATCTGACAATGAGCTTGGAGGTTTCTTCTATGCCCGTCGTGCCGTGGTTGTTTTGCAGGGCCCCGGAGCGGCACAATGCGGTTGCCCAGCAACGACCACCCGCGGCCATGTCTCCCGAGTGCCGAGTCCCGCGGGCGATACGCGAGCCAATCTAATCCATCACGCAAACGGGGAGCAAAATAAACCCGTTCAATGCCATCTGTAAAGGACATTGATTCTTGGAAAGACATTGCAAGCAGAGACGCCGCAGCATCATCCCTCCGAGTCTCACTCTAGGCCACGCTACGACGGCCTTCCCCAGCTGAATGACGCTCCCCCCCCTCCAGCAGAGCAGCCAAGACGGACTCTCGTCAGCCCAGTGTCATGGCGGAGAATTGGACACCACGAAAATCTCGTTTCTTCAGAGCGCCCCCTCTGATATTCCGAGTGGCTGCTTGACTTGGCCCCTACCGCATGCCAGGTCAAGTCACGCGACCAGTTTGTGGCAGAAATCCGAAGCACCCTCGTAGATGGATACAGGTGGATGAGAATCCCGCGCATCGATGAGATCAAAATGACCCCAGACGAGGAGATGGTTCGATATAAAAGCCTGGTGACGCACCTCACGACATGTATCTTCGTCTTTCAACTAGCTTTTTTCCCACCCAGAGAACAATCAAAAGAGTTGTGAAACCAGTTCGAATACGCTATTTTAAATGCTCTTTCCATTTTGAATCGCCTCATGCAACGGACTTTCATGCCATCATGTCCATGACAGTCACCTCCAACACCGCCTCCACCACCAAGGACCCCCCTCCCCTTTCCTTTTCATCCACCCTCATCGACATCCACGACCATGATGACGACGACGACGATCAAGTCCCAGAGACCGTCCAACAACCACTCTCCTGCTCAGTCCGTCCCCAAAATCCCCCGTCAGTCACCCTCACCGGCCCCAGCATCTTCCTCCCCTCCGCCATCCTCCTCTTCTCGCTCCGTCTCCTCGGCCCCCATCCAACCGAGCTCATCGTCCTCCTCGCGCCCCTCCTCCTCCTCCTCCGCAACGACTATCAAAACTTCCTCAACCTAGGCCCCGGCGGCACCCCGTCCAGTCCATACGGCTACCTCCAAATCTCCTGGTGGCGCCTCTGGGCCCTCCACGACCCCTTTATCGCGCCATCGCCGTCGCCATCGCCGTCGCCATCGCCGTCGCCATCGTCCTCCAACACCGTCCACAACAGCATCAAAATCCCACCTCCTCACCTCCTCACCTCCCCAAACCCCCTCCTCCCCTACCGTCCCGGTCCCAGACCCCTCGTCGCCGGCATCGCCCCCCAGAGACAACTCGATCAACATGGCCCCCAGCACAACTACCTCGCCCTCCGCCGCGCCATGATCAACCTCGCCACCACCAAACCCCTCTGCTTCGGCACCGAGCGCTCCTGCCTCGAAAAGCATGGCCTGGCGCTGTTTGCCAAACACGCCCTGCGGACCAACTGCCAGGGCGAGATTGTGCATGTCCACGACTCGGACCACTCGATGCACATGTGTCTGCACCCGGAGGACATGAAGATGGTGCTGCGGAGGGGATGGGGCCAGAGGCACCCTCTTGCGAGGAAGGGGTGGTGGTTCCGGATGCCTGTTTCGGATGATTTCGTCATGATATATGCTCCTCGAAGTGGGTGTCCATTTATATGCGGCTTTCTTGTCTTTTTTCAAAAAATCAAAATAGATTAGTATTATTTCATGCTTTCTTTTTCTCCTTGTCTTCTTTTTTTTTTCTATTCTTCTATTCTTCTATTTTTCTTTTTCATTTTTTTTCTTTTCCACCCCTATTTGAAAAGAACAGAAAAACTATTATAGTTCTCTCACATTCTTTTTCTTCATTCCACACACCCTCCAACACTTCCACTTCTAACCAAATACCCTAGACCCACACGAGCTGCAAGTCGTGTACCGCATCATCGAGGCCGCCATCTGGTATACCTGTGAGGAAAAGGTGTCGCTTTCATAGTTGTGGTTCATGGTTGATGGTTGATGGTTGAATGGCAGGGATGGTGCATACGTCTGGCATATCCTCAAAATGCTATACGGTTTTAATTTTTTAAAGACAACAAGTGGATAAAATAAAGGAATGATTTCTTTTTCTTTTTTATTCTTAAAAAAAAAAAAACACAATCTAAATGAAATAAAAATCCAAATATAATACAAAGGCTGTATAGCTTTGGACGAATCTGCTCATCGTACACCCAAATCGCCGTATGCTAGGAAAAAAAAAACAAGGCATAATAACCCCCTTCACTCTCACTCATTCCATGGGTAAATAGTAGTCATCTTGCGTCAGCCATCGTGCAGAATAGTACAGTACAGTGCACCATGGTCCATACTTTGTGGCACGGTAGTCTACTCAAGCACAGAAGCTTGAAAAAAAAAAAAAATCATGGGCTCAACTTTTTCTACCTCCTCCTCCTTGTTCTTTTGTTCGCTCAAAACGCCCCTTCTAATCTGAATCAACATCATGGCTCATATCCTTGTTGGACTTTTTAAATTTCTCTCTGCCCGTCTTGAGAAACGCCTCCACCACCCGTCCGTCAAAGCTACGCCCATGCATGAGCTGTATACACGCCACCGCCGACTCCGTGTCTTTGAACCTCACTGACACGATACCATCTGGCTCCTCGTCGTACAGCACCACGCTCGTCACCGTGCCCAGCTTGGCGCACTCGTCCCGGATGTCCTCTTTGATCTCCAGCAGCGCCGCCGGGTCCTCCTTCAGCTCCTCCAGCGTGAACATGTGTCGCAGGATGACCGTCTTGTCCTTCTTGGAGTTTGATTGTGCGGCCAGGGCAGGATACGGGTCGTCGTCGTCCCAGTCCGCGAGCTTGGCATCTAGCTTTTGTGTCTTTTTGATGATTTTTTGTCGGTCCTTGTCGTTTCGCTGGTGCTTGTTGTTCTGCTGCCCATTGTTGCTGCGCTCGCCGTTGCTGTTGTTGTTGGCCTGAGCAGCAGCAGCAGCAGCAGCAGGATCGCTGGCATCGGCAGAGACAGCCGTTGCTGAAGCGCCGTCCTTGTCGTACTGCGTCTTCTTGTAACTCGCGTCCGCGACTTGTACTCGCATTCTGCCTTGCCGCGTGCCCGACGGGGTGATGCGGAAATCCGTGTCGTCCAACAACATGATGGCCATGTCGACGCTCTGGGGCTTGAAGAAGACTATCAGGGCGTCGCCTTTGAAGTTCCCGCCTTCGTCCATGTAGAGCTTGATTCTGGGTGCGCCGCTGTCGATTTCCTCGGCAATGACGCCTGCTTTGCGGGAGAACAGGTCGTGGACCTCGGTGACGGTGGCATCGGGAGGTAGACCGGTTACGTAGACGGCCGTGTTTTGCTTCGGTTGCGGAGGTGCTTTTCTCTTTTTGCTCGGCCGGGTGGACTGCTGCTGCGTTGATTGTCGTCCGGCGCATCTATTAGCGACTTGTGCTGGTGTGTATTGTCTCCATGTCTCCACGTTTTTATTCTTTATTCTTTATTCTTGTGTTTTTTTTCTTTCTTTCTTCTTCTTTCTTCTTGATTCTTCTTCGCTGTTGTCGCGCGATGCCCTTCCAAAGTGTATGTGTCCCCCTCAACATATACACCAAGCATGCTCACCTCCATTCCATTATCCCCTTCACGCCGCCGCGTCCTCCCACCGCTCTGCGAGTCCGACATCCCCAAACTCTGTCCCGCCTGGCGCGCCGCATCGTCCTCCTCATCAAGCGGCTCCTCCTCCGTCTGAACCCATCGCTTCCATTCCGGGTCAAACTCGTACTCTGTGCCGTCGTCGTGAACGGCAATGAATTTGTTGTCGAGTCTGGAAAACGATATGCGGTCGTCGGCGTCAAACTCTTGAACGTCTGTCGGGAACGTCAGGTCCATTTTGTGCGAGTGTTCATATACATGAAATTTAATACAAAGTTTTTTTTGGTGTTGCGAAAGAAGAAAGAAAGGAAAAAAAAAAAAACACCCGTGTGGTCAATTTGACCGAAAAGTGATCACAAATGTTTTGCCGCCAGTCTGCACTGCAGCTGGCTCTACGTCAGATCCATGGACGTGGGGGTGGGTGGGGCAGGTAAATGGCAACGTTGAAGAACTCAGACCACGACAACAAAACGACGCGGCTAAGCATATACATATATATGCTTACCTATATGCTTACCGAATTCATTGGTTGCCATTCAGCTCAAGCCAGTAATGAATCTCAGAAACCTCTTTTGGACATCTGCAATCTACAACAACACTTGGACATCAAATTCTACACGCCTTGTGAACCACTCAAGCGCGGGCCAGTCTCACGATAAAACCAAGACAGAAAGAACAGATAGTTCAGGGTCGCTGTCCTCACTACTAATCAAGTTAACCTATCGACACTATTATTGTATCGCTTTTGGTTTTTGGATTATCGTCCATCCCGCATCCTGTACAAGTATTTCTGATTTTTGCTGTCCGCAGGCATCATGTACACAATGTGATCAAATTCCCATTTGCCTGCCCTTACTGCCAAAACACTACGCACTGCCTTACTTGTTGCTGTCCTTTGCAGTTTCCTTGACGCCGTCGACAAAAGCCTTGACTGCCTGACCGCCTCCCAGCGGCATCTGGCTACCTACCATGTAGCCGCCGTTCTCGACTCTGATACCCAGTGCATCCGCAACTCCGGGCAAGCCACCGTCGCGAAGAGCCATGGTGAGAGTTCCCAGCGCTTGGTTGAATTGCGGGCTACGCACAACCTTTTTCAGCAAGCTTCGCTTGTCATCCGCTGATAGTGAGGCTTTCGCTGCGTCAACGACTGCTGCAGATGGTTCCTGCAGACTTTCCTCAGCAGCGGTTGAAGTAGTGGCCAGCACAATGACCGCCGGTGGCAGGAAGCTGAGTAGGGTGTCGAGGTGCTCGGATGGTGCTTCGTCAATGAGAGGAACTGTAATTGATGTCGGCAGAAGATGGCTGAGGTGTGGGTAGAGTATATCTGCTTGTTGCTGCTGCTCTTGACCTCCAGAAAGTCCCTCATGACCTCTCAATGAATCCAAGAGATTTCTCACCGCTGCTGCGGCGTCCGGCGTTGACGAGGAAAACCTGTCGGCTAGTCAGCTTGAGGTTGATGTCTGAAATCAACTCTGAAATAGGCGCAGCCCAAATCACGTTCTCATTTCTTGTATCTTCATCTGCCAAATGATGACCGAAAATTCTAATACTAATACAGGGATACCTATCGGTCGCCGGAACATTCACATTGCCCTCTTGATGTTGTTTTGACAACGTATGATTTGACAATGTATGCTTCTTTCTTCTCTCTCTTCTCTTTATTCTTTCTTTCTCGGGAAACGCCGTCACGCAAACAGGGAGATAAATGACCTACGCTCTGGCTCCATCACCACCACCCTCTCTTGATTCTTCGCCCTCTTGTCTGACATCTCCACCTGTAGCATCGGGACCGGCTCCGCCACTTCCAGCTCCTTGATGAGTCTGCGGACCAACATCTTCGTCAACGTCCTCCATAATTTCGTCGCCGTCCTCGTCGCGTCGTCTACCGGCATTTGGTACCAAGCCCATCTCTAACATGACGTTGACCTCTCCGCCTTGAAGAATTTCGTTGACTAATTCGCCAATCTTCATATCTCTGGGGCTGATCCAGCTGGGGTCCCCGTCGGGGCTTTGAGATTTCGACTGCATCCAGAAAAAGTAACGCTGAGACGAGGACGCAAACTTGAGGACGAATATGCGACCGTTTGTTTTGGTTGTTGGTTGAGAGGGATCGGGTTCATGAGGGAGAAAGACGCCGTCAGTTGGCACCATGACCAGGTCGAGATCTGGTTCCTCCAGAAGCTGGTCACGCCTGCGCCAGCAGAAATGTATTAGGTCTAGTTGCCGTTAGTCCGAACAGGGTCAAAAAGAGCTTCTATGCTGCAAAAGTATCAAAGCTTACCATCTTCAGAATACAGATACAAGAAGCCAGGCAATGGTTGAGGCTTGATCTTTAAGGGTTGTGAGGAGGCGTCCTGCGGGCAACGGGGTGAGCAAAAGTGACCAGGCGGGATGGAAGTGGGAGCAGGCTTGCTATACAACGAGCCTGGGAGCAGTCTCTTACCTCAATGTCGCACCGACCGGCCTTGAAAGTGATGAGGGGAGCGATGGACATGTTGGCTCGTTTCTACAGGAACTCCTGTTCAGCCAGCGGTGAGGAAGAGGCCGTTGTGGGATATGGGAGGAGGAAACAACTAGTAGATGGGGGGGTGAGGAGATGTGACATCGGATAGCAGGCAGGCTGCAGGAGCTCTTACGTCGAGTGGTGACAAAGTGACAAAGTCAAGTTACAAGTGAGAGGCGAGGCAAGCCGGCCCGACCCTTCTCCGTTCGACAGCCCAAGACCTGGGATATGGACCCACCACAGCTCTCCAAGTGGAGTCGCCGCGAAAAACATAAATTGCATTTTCATTTTGGTCTTCTTCCCGCTTGGCTATTCTTTTCATCGAACTTTACGTTCCTGCAGCACAGCACAGCACAGCACAGCACAGCAGCTAGGATTCGGGCTGTCTGCTTCATACTCACTGCTCAGCCAGACGTGAATGGCAGCTGGCATTTAATTAATGCCAATGGGAATTTTTAGGCCCTTACCATTGCCTGCCCATCAAGCACGAAGCGTGAGTACAGCTCCCAGTTCTGCAAAACCATCCTCCCATCATCTACCTCAATGGCAGCAAGCCAGGACTTTCATGATGAGAACAATTGGTCCGTGTTTCGGAGGCGGACTCAAGACCCGCCGATTGACGAAACAACAAGCATTTATGCATCTCTGATCACGTCCATGGCTATGCTATTTATTGATGGTTCTTTTCTTGATCGAGAAGGCTTTATAACGAACCGAATGCTAATTAGCACAGAATCGCAGTAGTCTTTTCGAAAAAGCCAACTGAAAACCGCTGCTCGTTGCTTTCTCTACCTCTCGACGTCGTCTGGTCATGGAAACCTGGCACAAGAGAGTGTGCACTGCCGTGGAACGATAATGTGATCGACTTGGCCGTGACTTTTTGTAGATTGTACATTCTGCCGTTGAGGACCCTTTTTTCGGAAGGACTCATGTCTAATTGCTCTAGGTTGTAAAAGTTTGCTTTTCGAACACCACCATTCACCGGGTCTCGTAGCTGCCGTGCCTAGCCACATGAGACGATTTATGTTGTTCATGGTCCGTTTCAAGACCGAGCTGTTATATTGTTGCGTGACGTCTCAAAGGCTGCGTCCGGCGAATAAATCGGCGGTTGCTAGACGTTGTAGTAGAGACAAAAAGTCAATGTCTGATTCACATCGAAATCCCAGGACCTCAGCAGTTGATCCACGGCGCGCTGCCTGGCCGCGGTCACGGCGGGGTCGTAGCACGAGGGGTCGTGGGGCCTGGCACAGTGGCGCCAGAGCAGCCAGACCAGACAGCAACCAGTTGAAACCCGAACCACCACCATCGACGCGTCGTCAATGTTCCAATCTGTCCCTCGACTCTCCACTTCCTCTCCTCCTCGTTCCTCTTCCCTGTCCACCGTGTGCGCTTCGTCCAAGTCGACAAGATGTACGGCGACATGGGAGTCAAGTTGGTACGCCTCCTGCCTCCTCTCTCTCCGCTGCCAGATCGTCCATCGCCTTCGCGCCCGCGCCTCACTAATCCCCCCTCCAGGTTCAACACGCGAAGCGGACCCAAAATCTTGCACACCTGCCGCCCTACCAAGCCGAACTCGTCCGCGCCGTGACGCGAGAAGTCCGAGATCTTGACAAGGATGTCAAGCATCTCCTCGAGCCGTTCCAGGGCTCATTCGACCCCGCGGCCGACCAAGCTGTCGCCTGCACACTCCTCGTCAACCATCTCTCCATGCGGCGCAACAAGCGCTGTCTACTCGCCTACCACCGAACGCGGACCGATAAACTTGAGGAACTCGTCTGGAACGGCTCCGACGTCGTGGACTTGTCTGGACAGCAGGTGCGCCACTCGGCGAGCGCGACAAACGGCGCTGCCCAGACGGGGGATGCCACGACGAGCAGCCTCAGTCCTCAAGAAGAAGATTATGTGCGGCAGTACAGCGACTTGTTGGCCGCGTACAAGGGCCAATGGACAGACATTGACCTCACGGGGAGCTTGGAGCCACCGCGCGATCTTTTCATTGACGTGCGGGTGCTTAAGGATGCTGGTGAAATCCAGACTGAATACGGGTATGTTTTAATTCTTTAGCTTGTGGATGTTCTTATTCTTCTTCTATACTTTTTATTCTCTCTTTATCTTTGTTGTTTTTTTTCTTTCCCTTCTTTTTGGCGCTCCAAACTAATGACTATGGATAGCGCCATCACCCTGACCAAAAATAGCCAGTTTTACGTTCGACAAGGTGATGTTGAGAGGCTGATTGCCCAGGGATATCTCCAAAAGCTTAGTTGATGCTCCCATTATTCTTATTCTACGCTTCATCTCGACGCCAAAAGTCGATGAATGACATTGGCTCTTGCAAGACTTGGCAAGGACCACTGGATGGGCATTGAATAACGGTGCAGTGCGCATTTTCATTCACCATGCATGACAACACCCATTGACACGGGTCATCCTCGAGATGGTCTAGATCCGCCCAGGAATGACATACCATGGATTTGGAACGGAACGAGAATTTCGTGCCTGCTCTCAAGGGCCAATCATGATCAAAACATACACATCCAGAATCTACCCCCGAGTTTGGGCATTGCCGCGTACAACGACGCCCTTGACGTTTGACCACGGCCGAGGTGCCAACAAATTTTGCAATTGTCGGCCAGCGAGGCGATTACCGCGGTAGAACACTGCATCAGACCAGGTTCGAATAAGGACTGCCCACCCAGGTTCCGCGGCTAAGTGTTTTTTTTTTTCTTGAAAGGAAAAAAAAAAGATGACGGCGTTCGTATCTTGGAAACTTTTCGTTGGGACAAAGCGCTGCCGAGCTAGTCCACGCTCCAAGATTAAGCGGCCGGTCTTTTTACCCATTTCGTACGGAGACCGATTTTGCCATATTCTCCGGGCCTCGGCATCGCAATACTGTTGCGGTCCCACAACGCCGGTCGGCCCACCATTCTCTTCGATTTTTCTCCCATCACAGCTCGCTTCGTGTAATGCCCTGTTTGGCGGCTGTCTGGGATCCCGGCTAGCTACGAACATGTGACAACTAAAGGGCAAAACCGTTGGGACTCAGGGATTATCAAAAGTTATGAGAGTCATGTTGGCCTTGCCGGGCATGGCTTTGATCATCGCCGGCACTTCTTTGCGCAGCTCGTCCGGCGGGCACTACCAAATCACCGAGCACACCGGTCTTCCTTTGATTCTCATAAATAGATAAAGACGTTCCCCATGGTTGAACTGGCCGCATGGAATGTGTTTGATCCAAAGTGTGAAAATTTGGTTACAAGACCTTCGCATTCACCTTGTCAAAAAAAAGCACGGTTTTTCTTGATCTTGGGAACTCGTCGCTCGAGACTCGACGTCTCTGCAACAACAACAACTCTCGTTATCGCTGCCTTCAACAACAAATCACGCCATGTCAGCCAATATACCCAAGTTCCCAGGGTTCACCGCCCACTCCGACCAAATCTTCAGCCGTTCCGGCGAGGCCCTCCAAGACGGACAAGCCATTCCTTCGCAACACGAGCATGATCCCACCACAGTCCTCATCTACGGCTGGGGTGACGGCCTCCCCAAGCATGTGGCCAAGTACGCTGATGGATTCCGCAAGCTATTCCCCTACGCAAATCAAGTCGTCGTTCTCTCGCCCATCTCCAAAGCCATGTTCTCTAGCCTCCGTCAACGAACAGACCACATGCTCCCCGTCCTGAACCTCCTGTTCCCATTCACTCAGGCCGTTCACCAACACCAAGATCATGACCACGACCCCGACCACGACCATGCCCGGATCCTCGTACACACCATGTCCAACACCGGCGCCGTCAACTACGCAGCCACCCTCAACGCCTACCGCCAGACATACAACCGCCCCATGCCCCATCACCTCCTCATCATGGACTCCACCCCCGGCCGCACCCATCTCTCCTTCAGCAATCTCTCCCGCTGGTCACGAGCCATGGCCCTCGGCACAGCAGCCTGGTTCCCCTGGCCCTTTATCATCACCCAGATTACATGCGGTGTCATCCTGCTGCTGCACATGCTGCTCCATGGCTGGCTACTGGGGCGACAGAGCGCCGGCGCATGGAGCATATGGGCCGTTAACCAGTCTCATCTGGAGAGCATGGGCGCGAGGAGGCTGTACCTGTATGGCAGGCAGGATGACTTGATCCCGTGGGAAGACATTGAGCGGCATGTTGCGCAGACGAGGCAGCTGGGGTGGGTGGTTGATGCGGAGGTTTTTGAGGGGACTGGCCATGTAGGACATATGAGGGTGCATCCGGAGCGGTATTGGGGTGCTGTGGGGAGGAGTTGGGAGGGGGTGGTACGCGGGAGGGGAATGTGATAGATGTGTATATATATATTTACATAATTCTTAATTTTGCTCTCCTTTTGTGGTTCTTGTCTGTTTACTTTTGGTGTTGTGGAGATTCTTGTGCTGTTGGTTCTGAGATTGGCATGTCGAATATGGAATCTTGTCGAGAAAACTCTGGATATCATATTAGGATTGGTATGTCGATTGTGACATCTTGTCCAGAGAAGCTCTTAAAGTGTGCTTTGAAAATTGGCATGTCAATTGTGACATGTCGCGAGAGAAAACCTTTCAAGCCCATGTTTGATTGCAGACTCTCAATGCATACTTTTTTTTCGTCATGTTGTGTTTTATGCCTGTCTCAAGGACTGACGCAGCCTGGAATTTGGACTGTGATCCTCTTTATTCGTGCTCTTGTTTGTTGTCTCTCCCACCTGGGAAGGTGTTGGCTGGTCGTCGAAGTTGACGGGTGGATCAGATTGCGTCAACCGTCTGATCCATTACATCAGATAACATGTCTGGCGGGATCCACACTTGGCACTGCACACTGCACATTGACAGCCGGCAGCCAGTCGGCAGAGGCGAGAGAACTGGAGTGCATGATTTCATGCAGCTGTCCGAGAGAACTGGACGAATGAGGTTGTAGTGTAGTGCATGCAGTGCATGGTGGTGAAGAGGTGGAAAACGAAGTGGAAAACGAGTGGGAAGCTGACGATTCTCTCATATGACCAAAGGTTGACGTCTTCAAACGTGCAGACTAACCCCAAGACGACCTTACCACGCAGAAGCCGGGGCCGCGGACGCATCGTGTGCAGGACGGACTGAACGGACAACGGCAACGGGGACGAGAGCTTGGCTCCACTGCTCGCGAGACTAGACGCTTTTTGACCTGGCCCCGCGGACATGCACCTGCATCACTAGTGCTCGGAAGCCTGGGCTGGCCGCTTTGTTCAATCTTGGCCGGCTGTCAATCAACGCATGTCTTATCTGAGTGGCTTTTCAAAAACTTTTGACTTTCGACTTTTTTTTTTCGCCCAACTCCCACAACCTTCATCAACAGCAGCCATCCCGCGAGTTTGGAGCTCGAGCTTGAACGAAAAGCTGGAGCTCGAGCTGAAGCTTGCCCAACTCTTGCCCCTCACCTTGTCTCTCTAATCTTCTCTCCCTCTCCTCTGTTGCTGCTGCTGCGTCATTTGCCGTGCCCACCCGACCCGCATTCGCATTCGCATTGCGTTTGCCCTTGCAATCTAACATCATTCTATTTCCGTCACCCGTCACCTGTATCCATGCACATCCTTCGCGCAACTCATTGACAAAACACATGTAGACCACGACTTCCTCGACGATCGCGCTACGGTACGCCAATGCGACGTTGAGGGGAGTAGGAAGGATACCGACTGCTCGCTCGCAAGAGGGAATAGAGGCTTTGACTTTGAATCCTCAAGCTGCGACGGGCCATGTCCTCGTCAATTGCCAGCTTCTCTCCGTGGAGAAACAGGTCTTCCAGCATTTCTTCGCAGCCCAATATGCAGCAGCCTGCTCACGACGATGCTCTCGACTCTGCCAGCTCACATGACGATTCCGCACATCGACTTTCAACCTCTGTGGGCTCTCCGAAAGCCTATCGAGAACCTCTTCGATCCTACATTCACGCCTCTCTTCGCGGTCATCACTTAGGTAATAATTGATCATATGTTTTTGCCTGTCTTTTTCTTTTTTTGGGCCTGTTTCTGACATTGGAAAAAAAAAAAAAAAAAAAGTCCCGGTCGACAGTGAGCAGAATGCCCGCAGCGTTCGTCAAGACACCGCCGAGCTTGCGAGCTATTTGCTTTCAGATGGTCCATCCTCCCGCCGTGCTTCGTTTCTGCACCGAAATAGAGCTTCTGTCCACGATCTGTTCAACCCGACATCTCGCGATGACGCCGACCATGCCGATGACGGCAATGCCTCGCACACCATCGTCGAAGTATCCGAGCCCGAATCGCCAGAGGAAGCGGACGGGGACCATGTCGTCGAAAACATTGGTCCTTCGGTTCTATCCAATCTTTTGAGGAACTCGCCCTCACAGTCGGCGGTGCGACCAGATACTCCCATGTCGGCAGAGGACCTGACTGCTGCCGCCGACCCCGAGGCAAAACAGACACATGAGACGTCGGAATACGAGAGAGCACAGCCACGGCGAATCAGCGAGTCGGCTGCTCCATCTACTGAGCAGACACCTCTTCTGGGCCATGCTGCAGATGAGCATGACGACATCAGCGATATCGAACGTCAAAAGACTGGTCAAAGAAAGGGCTGGTGCAGCGGAATATTCCAGCGTGGTCAGCGGGTCGAGAGTTACGTAGTACACGCGATCAAATTAGCAGTCAATCCGCATCGTTGGAATCGGAAGGCTCTTTGGAATAACGCTGTTGTGGAACCTGTCTCCTGCCTGCCAGCTGTGGCTGTTGGACTGTTACTCAACATCTTGGACGCCTTGTCTTATGGTAGAGTACATGTATCACAAATCGTGGCGTTTCCATCTTCTAACCCGTTGTTTGCAGGCATGATTTTGTTTCCGCTTGGCAATCAATTATTCTCCCATCTTGGCTCCGCAGGCATTTCCATTTACTATGTGAGCACCATTGTGGCACAAATCACATTTTCTTCTGGCAGTATCTTTCGTGGGGCTGTTGGTTCTGAGCTGGTATGTCACCCCTTTCTCCTTTTTTTTTCTCCCATTATTTCCTTTTCTTTTTCTCTTTACGCCTCTCTTTTTTACACTTACCTCCTTGTAGCACCCTTAACACATTACTGTTTCATCGCTAACATGCTCATCAAAAGATCGAAGTGGTCCCGTTTTTTCACAACATGGCCCAGAAGATCACGGACCATGTTGGAGAGAGTCATCCAGATGCGGTGATTGCGACTACAATTGTCGCTTACGCCCTGAGCTCCATCATGACGGGACTGGTGTTCTATCTCATGGGCAGATTCAAGTTTGGGTACATGGTCGGTTTTATTCCCAGGCACATCCTGATCGGCTGCATCGGAGGTGTGGGCTGGTTTCTTGTCGCGACGGGATTCGAGGTCTCTGCGCGTCTGGATGGAAACCTGCAATACAATCTGGATACGCTCAACAAGCTCATGCAGGCCGATACGCTCCTATTGTGGATTTTGCCCCTCGTGCTAGCCGTCATATTGTTCTACGGCCAGTCGACGGTACGATCCAAGTATTTCCTGCCGCTGTATATTCTTGCCATTCCTCTTATATTCTACACCATTGTCCTTTCCGTCGATGCTCTCGATACGGACGATTTGCGGAGCAAAGGATGGATATTTGATGGCCCGCCGCCGGAAGAACCTTGGTGGTACTTTTACACATTATATCGTGAGTTTCTCTCCGTGTCTCCTCTCTCTCTATCCTATCTAAATGTGTGGATACATATATGTATACGTCTTACGAGCCGTTGGTTTTGCTTTGTAAAAGCTTATTGTGTCCCGAAACTAAGAAACATAACAGAGTTCAAACTCGTGCATTGGGACGCGATTATCGAGGTCGTACCTGCGATGATGGCACTGACCTTTTTCGGCATTCTTCATGTTCCCATCAATGTCCCTGCACTGGCCTTGAACACGGGCGAAGACAACGCTGATCTCGACAAGGAGCTGCGGCTACATGGGTACTCCAACATATTGTCCGGGTGCGCGGGCAGCATCCAGAACTATCTGGTGTACGCCAACACGGTCTTCTTTGTGCGCTCTGGCGGAGACAAACGGCTCGCGGGCTACCTGCTGGCTGCCGTCACATTTGGCGTCATGACGCTCGGCCCAACCCTGATTGGCTTCATTCCAGTCATGATGGTGGGAACTCTCATTTTCGATCTTGGATTCGAGCTTCTCTTGGAAGCAATTTGGCTTCCGCGGAAGAAGCTCAAAATGGCCGAATACTTGACGGTCATTGTCATTGTCCTTGTGATGGGAATGCACGATTTTGTTGTGGGCATTGGTGTGGGGATTCTGCTGGCCTTCATCTCTCTCATCATCCAGACTTCCCGCGTATCGGCTGTTCGAGGCAGCTACGATGGCGGAATTGTGAGCTCGACGGTCCGTCGCAATCCGTCGCAGCATCATTACCTTCATCAGGTTGGGAAGCAGATTTGTATTATGAAGCTTACGGGATACCTGTTCTTCGGAACCATTGTGAGCGTGGAGGAGAAGATTCGTGCGTTGCTGCACGATGTCGCCTTCTCACAAAAACCCATAAAGTTTCTGGTTCTCGACCTATGGCACGTTACCGGTCTTGACTATTCTGCTGGGGAGGCCTTCAACACAATCAGCCGGCTTCTTGACAAGAAGGGGGTACTATTTGTCATCAGCGGTGTCGATGCCGAAAGTCAGCTAGGACGAAGTCTCCGAGCGGTCGGCTTGGACAATGACAAGATTGAAGTCACAATCCTCCCCAACCTCAACTCTGCTCTGGAAAGCTGCGAAAACGAATTGCTCAAAACTCTGTATGCCGGCCAGGAAGAGGCCAACCCGACCAAGAGAATTGTGACGCCGAGTCGTGACGTGCCAACAACCGCGGCAACGGCAAATGCTTCTTCTTCCCTTGCGTCTTTCGATCCGCCTTTCAACTCTCCCAGACAGAGCCATCTAGTCGAAGCGGCACGAGAAGCCCTGACGAGCGTCGAGGTTCCACACCCATCCAAGTGGCAGAGTTTCAACGAGCCTCTCCGGCTGATGCTCCAGATATTCCAAGGATTGAGTGGCAAGAATGAGGATTTCTGGTTTCATGCGACGCCGTATTTCACGCGCAAGGAGTTCCCGGCTGGAACGACGCTGTTTCGGCGCGGCGAGCAAGCAAATGGATTCTACCTGGTGGAGCGAGGCATCGTGCGCGCCGAGTACGACCTGCCGCAGGGCTGGCTGTGCGAGAGCATCGTAGCGGGCACGACATGTGGCGAACTGCCGTTCTTTTCGGAGACGGAACGGACGGCAACTGCGCTCGTGGAGAGGGACTGTGTGGTGTGGTTGATGGACTGCGAGTCGTGGAAGAGATTGCAAAAGGAGGAGCCCGAGGTGGCGCGAGAATTTTTGAGAATATCGTTGAAGCTGACGAGTGAGCGGATGAGCTCCATTACATCATATATCCTGACCACGGCAGGATAAAGGCGTATTAGAAATGGCGTTTTTTTTTCTCTTTTTCTCTTTTTCTGCCTTTTCTTGTTTGGAGTTTTATGGAAATTTGGTTCATTTGGATATGGAGATTATGTAGTTGCGCGCGTGGATTCATCCGTCTGTCCGTCTATCTATCTGTCTGTCTGTCTGTCTGTCTGTCTAGCCTGTGGTCCGTACCCAGAACGTTGTACCCTAAATTATTGGAATCTAAAACATGCACGTCTAGCAGGTAGACGATGCGAGTCTCTTCAACCCACCCCAGCTAAATTCAGCAACTCATGCACTGCAACTCATTTATAAAATCATGAAATACAATACGTGGTTAACGCCTCAACTAGACTACACCTACCTACCTACATATGTCTCTGGCTAGACGTGTCCTGCAGATCTCAAACTGCTGTGTAAATGGTACCTCTTTACATGCTTGGATACTTACGAGCGCTGGAGCAGGCCCCCTGAATAGGCTTCTTAAAGTATGATGGAATGGCCAGACTGACTGACTGTACCGCACTGGCTTTGATTTCGAAATGCTGTGCCTGGTATGTATGTATGTACATATAATGTATGTAGGTAAGTAGTTACATATGTAGGTATGTGTAGGTCTTTGATGCTCGCAGGACTACTCGCTGCGCTGGCAAGTAGGTATCTGGCTTGACCTAGTAGAACCTTCTCTTTTAAATACCTAGTGTAGGTGATTTGATTGATGTTGTTTATTGACTCACTCTATGGGGTGTTGTGCTGGGTGTGTACTTTCAATTGGGCGGGCTGATGGCAGAGCAGACCAGATCGGTGCAGAGAAAGTAATTGTGCTGCAAGGGGTAGTTGTACACATACACATATGTAGGTATGTGTGTGTGTGTGTGTGTCTAAAGTTGGGTCATTCCCGAGACATTGTTTCCAAGTTTGGTGTAAACCCGGGAGTGCCCATCACACTGTGATGTCTTGTGCGGAAGTATCTACTACTTACCTACTACTAGACACCTGAAGTACCCCCCTACTTTAGTCTTATTAGGTCGGTACCTATCTTGACTTGTCTGCTGCCTACTCCAATTTAAAGTACATCTATATACACCTGAGCAGGTACCTACTTAAGGTACCTAGGTAAGTACCTAGGTAGGTACTTAGATACGTACCTGACCTGGCGTTGAGTTCTTGTCTCCGTGCGCACTGTCCGGGAATTCGCCACCCGGCGCCCGGGCTGTGCGGCGGGCGGCTCCGTGTCAAACTTAAAGTCAACGTCGACCTCGACAACATCTCACTCGACTGCATTACCTTTGTTGGCAACACCTATTTCGGATGGACTTACGTTTAAAAGGGAAAAAAGAAACAAAACAAAAAAACAGACCAAATAAAAGAGAAGCGAGAAAAGGCCACAGAGAAGAAGAAAAAAACATGCCGCAGAGTCTGCGCTCCATCCTCGGGAAGCCTCGCATCAGCAAGCGGACCAACACAACAGCGCGGCACGACTCGCCCAAAAGACCATCATGCTCCAAGACCAGGACACGAGACTGCAAAGAGGACAGAGGCGGGTTGTTGTTTCCCGACAAATTCCCCGATCTAGGTGATGTATCCGTGCTGCTGGAGGAGCACGAAACGCTTGCGCTCAGGCTGCGGGATGTGGTTCAGACGATGCGGTACATTCGCGGACACATGTTCGGCGCGCTCCCCCGCTGGGGCGGCGGCTTCACGTCCACGCGGACGGCGGAGCTGCTCAACTACAGGGCCTCGTTGCCCGGGGTGGTCACCATGGGGCACATCCATGCCGTGCTCAGGGGCACGCCGCCGTCTCGCGTGGAGAGAGAGGCGGCCGAGCTGGTGGGCAAGGGGGTGCTGCGGAGGGTCCGGGTCGACAGGAGGGGCGGCCTGGGCGAGGCGCTGGTTGAGATGGATCATGTGCGGGCGTTGCTGGGGGAGGGGGTCAGGAGGCGGACGATGAGGAGGAGGACGGGGATTGCGTTTTGGAGGTTTTTGCGGAGGAGGCCTACTGCGTTGGTGGTGAGGGCGGGGGACATGAGGAGGGAGGACGACGACGATGATGGTGATGGTGGTGGTGGTGATGATGATGATGATGATGCGGCAGCAGACACGGAGGAGAAACAACTTGGCATCAGCGAAGACGACGACGACGACGACAACGACGACGACGCCGATAATGCGCTTCTTACCCACGGCCAGGTCAATGAGCTGCTCAGGGCGGGATTCCTCACGAGTTGCGCAGCAGCCACGCCGGGAAATCCCCTGCACGTACGACCAGAAGATCGCACGACGCTAACGTCCATAGCGCACGTATCGCGATTCGCGTCAGGAACTGTTTCAGCCGTCGGGGGACAAAACGCCCTGCACCTCGCGGGGGGCGGAGGCGGAGGACCTGCCGCGTCGGGGAGGAGGACGGCGACGGCGACGACGACCAAGACGACGACCAAGACGACACCGACGAGCCATCATCAGGCCAGCAACACGGCCTTGAGCTTCCGCATCGCGCTGCCAGGCCACGGCCGCTATCTGAAGCTGGCGGACGCTGCCGTCCACTGGCTCACAGACGCTCTGGGCAGGACCAGATGGGGAGAAGGACCCGAGGCGTGGCTGCGGGAGCGGTTCGAAGCAAGAGGCGCCGGACCCGGTGCAGGCCAGAGCCCGCGATGGAAAGACTTTTGGGGCCTGGAGTGGGAATGGCTGCTCGGCCAGGCGGTTGGGTTGGGCGTCGTTGAGGTTTTCGAGACGGGCAGTGTCGGGAAGGGGGTACGTCTGCTGGGAGGGTGACTGGGGAAGAGAGAAAAGAAGCAACAAGAAAAAAAGGAAATAAAATTAAAATAAAAATAAAAATGTAACAAGGAACAAGACACCACACGATCGAACGGCCGGCCTGGGGGAGAGATAAAAAAAAAAAAAAAAGACAAGTTATGCATGACCCCCCTGCGAGAGAGGGGTCCGGTCCATGTTGCATCAAATAAAAATGCGCCATCGTGTTTGCCACAAATCTATCTTGCCGCACATGTGCTGTTGTTCCCTCGCATTGCAAAGCTATTCCGAGACATCAAACTGTTAAGCTTTTTTTGTGCCTACCTACCTACCTACTTAAACAAGAAACAAGGAACGAGAGTAAGAAAAAAAGAAAAGAAAAAAAAATAGTGCTATTTCCCTCCCGTGTCACCCGAGTAGTCACACGCAGCAAAGTCTCTCTTTTTTCTGCCTTGGGCATCAAATCACTTGCACTCGCGAATGGGATGCGTTCCCGTCCCCAATCTCAGCGTGTCCCGGCTGGAGATTGTCGGAGATTGGGGAGATGCTGCGGGATGCACCTGCTGCAATGTGCATGTCCAATGCATTCGTGCCTTCCCATGTTTTCATGCTGGCCGCTTCGCACAACACGTGTAGTCTCCGTCTTGGTCTGCAAGATGTGTCCACTGGTCTCCCCCTTGTTGCACTTTCATGCTCTTTCCCATCCAATCAAGCATGGTTTTCGTGTTTTTTTTTTTTTTTCCTTTCTTTTTTCTCCGTCTGTTGTGCACCTCGGCCCACAGAGTAATTCCCGTGGTGGCGTTTCTTTTCTCGTGATCCACCAGTGGCTAGGAGATTTCTGGAAAGGGCAGATCCTTTCGTTTAGCGGGGAAAAAAAGGAAAAAAAGAGAAGAGGAAAAAAAAAAGAAAAGAAAAAAGGAAAATTAAATGGCTTGAGCATTATTACCCTGACAACTATTGCAGTCGGGAAACCAGACAAGACGACGGGGAAAAAAAGAAAAAAAAAAAAAGAGAGGAAAAGCTAAAGTGTGGATCTCGTGCGCCTTGCACGCTCCCCACGCTCTCCGCGCGCGGCCAGTGCACCTTGACGCATGAATTAGGTGCTGCTGGAAACAAAACAAAACAAATTGGCATGGACATCGTCCGGATGGCGGCTGGTGCTCGATGGCCCTTTTTCGCACTGCCGGCGCCAACTTTTGATGGGAGGGACCAGGCGCCCACTGAGCTGGGGCAGCTCTGTCGCTTTGCAAACGTAGCAGGTTGGCGGTCTGTGATGACTCCAAAGCTGCAAAAGGAGACAAAAGGAGAGGCAGATTATTAATGACTTGCCGCCCGGTCAGTTGATCAGACCCCCCTTCAAGAAAGAAAAAGGGCCAAAACTCTTCAATGTCTGCCAATGTCCACCAAACATCCATACAACATTTTTGATCCATGATCCATGATCCATCCGTCCAGCCAATGGCCAGGCAGGACCTTGATAGAAGCGTGGCGCCCACCCTTGTCCACTCTTGGCCCTTGCCCAGCCCCCCGTTGTTGTGTGACTGGCTGGTCATTGGCCGGTAGGCTTGGCTGTCGAGCCAACCCCTCAGCCACCGCCCAGGGGAGGGAGGCCCTTGATCATGGCAATTACGATCATGGCAATCACGACCATTGCAATTTCGGGACATGGCTGGAGGACATGTGAAGTGGTCTTTCTCTCTCTCTGTTTAAACTCGGTTTTCTAATAAGAAAAGTAAAAAAAAAAAAAAAAAAAAAAAAAACGA